>JAFIRS010002827.1:0-178188 GCA_018342105.1 Gonioctena quinquepunctata | reverse complement strand
ATCAACTTAATATTTTAAAAATAGTGAAGGGGGCACATCTTTTAATAGATCTTTTTTTTTTCTCAACCACCCTTTTTTTTTTTTAAATTTTTTCCCAAATATTTTTTTACAATAGTTTTTGAAATAAAAAGGAAAGGGTGATCGAAGGTACTTTTCGTTTCACGTTTGAAGGGTTTTTGATGTGAAACGAGAAAAACGAAAGGGAATAATAACCCGGCCCCCAGAGAAGATAATTTACAAACCGAAAAGGGGCGGGGCACATCAAAAAAAAAATTCCCGGAAGGCATAAACGGGAAACCCGGGAAAAGTAATCCCTTTTTTTAAAAACCCTTTTTACGGAATAAAAGGCGGTTTTTTATATTTCCCCCCCCCCGTTATTTTTTGGGCCCCCCGAAAAAGGCCCGGACCTTTTTAACGACCCCCGATAAAATTTCCCAAAATGAAGACTTTCCCGATTGCCGATGAGGGGGGGAAATAAATTTTTTCAAATCTTTGGGTTTAATGGCTTTTTTTAAAAAAAAAAATTCAATTTTCTCAATACTTTTTTTTTAAAAGGAAAATTTTTTTTTCCAATATGCTTTTAAAAATTTTTGTTATATGGTTTTTAAATGCATAATATAAAAAATGAAATTACCCCAAAAAATAGAGGGGCTAAAAACAGTTGAGCCCCAAAGATGTGCCCAAATTTCTTTTTTTAAAATTTTGGTGGGGCCTCCCGCCATCTATCAAACACAATTTTTTAAAAACCCAGTATCGGTGATACCCTTTTCAAAATGGTTTTCATCTCTTTTTTCCCGTCAAACCGTTCAAAAGGACAGGGCCCATAAAAGCCGCAGGGGTTTCCAAATTTTCAGATGACAAAAAGAAAAAGGCCCTTTTTTCCTTTGACTCCCGAATAAAAAACCCCTACCACACCATCTTTTTAAAATTTTGATTGCAGCAATAAATCAAAAGTCCTTTCAATAACGGGTTTTCAAATATCGAAGAATTTTAAAAACCCCATTTTTTCCAAAAAAATTTTAAAGGAAACCCCCCCGGAAAAAACCTTTGTTTATGTAAAGGGAGTTTGAACAAAAAAAAGCCCCCGTTTTCCTAGGGGAGGGACCTTTGTTTCCCAACAAAATTTTTTTAACCATTTAAAAAAATAACTTTTTTTTAAGGTGAACAGAAATATGTGGGGGAACCTCGGATTCAAAAAAATTTAATTTTTTTTTTTTGATTTTTTTCATTGGGGAAAGGGTTTTTAAAATTTCCCAAACTTTTAAGAATTTTTCAATTTCAATCTTTAAACAACACCCGGAAAGGGGGGGTTTAAAATTTTTTTTCAAAAAAAAAAATTTTTTTTTACCCCAAAAAAAAAGCCAAAAATTTTTTAAAAGGGAAGAAACCATTTTACCAATTTTTTAATTTTTTTAAATTTAAATATTTAAAAAGGTTTAAAATTTAAAAAAAATTTTTTTTTCAACACCGGGTTTTTTTTGAATAAAAAAATTTTCATATACCTAATAAATGACATTCATTGTGTTACCAAGAAAACATCGACCAAAAAGGGCTCGTCAAGGTAGGTAAAATCTTCAAGTTGAAAGCAACTTTTCCCATATGAATTAAAAAAATCATATTACAATTGGGTTTTTAAAAAAAAAACCCTTTAGTTTTTTTGGGTAGAGGATCGAGAATCTCGACACGTTTTGATAATTTTTTGATTGCTGAAAAAAATTTTTGGGGAAAATATTAATTTTTTATCGCATTGGAAAAAAAAAGCAATCATTCTTTTATTAAAAAATTTTTTTTTCAAACATGACTTTATATTTGGGGAGTTTTTTAAAAAGAATAATCGATGCTCTATGGAATAAGGAAAAAACGATATCGATTGTATATCTCGGGAAAATATAAATTTTCATCATAAAAAAAAACGTTGCTAAAAAAAATTTTGGGGAATTTTTTTTTCAGTTTACCCCCAAAACTATTTGATGAATGTGAATTGTTTTTGGTTAGTTTTTTGTTGTCGTATAAAAAAAAATTGACAGTCTTTTGTTATTCTCCCCATAAATTATGTCCTAAACTGCTGTGCATTCATTAATCTATAAACAAAATACTGTGACGTAACACATTGGGGTTTTTCCCTATTTAAAAAGAGGTTTTTTTTAAATCTAAAATTTTTCCTTTTTTTAAAGAATCAAAAAATTATAAAAAAGTGTCGAGAGATTCTCGATCCCTATCAAACGTATAGGTTTTTTTTATGCAAATTCCTAATTGTAATATGATGTTTTGAATTCATATCGGAAACGTTAGCTTTCAACATTGAAAGATTTTACCTACCGTTGACGAGCTTCTTCTTGGTCGATAGTTTACTTGGTAATACAATGAATGTCATTTATTAGGTATATGAAAATCTTTATTATTCAGAAAACACAGGTGTTGCAAAAATAATTTTTTTTTAATTCCTAATGTTCCGCATTGTAACATAGTTTGCAAATTATTATATTACCACCAATTGGTAAAATGAGTTGTCTGTCCGATTCGCAAAACTTTTGCTTTTTTTGGTAGAGTACAAATACGAAAATATTTTTCTTTTGATTTCACCCTCATTTCCGTGTTGTAGACGAGGTTGTAAATTAATGAAAACATTCTACGTTAGGACATCTCCACTTACAACCATAATTGGAAACTTTTGTAATAATTCCGATACTCATTCCAATAAAAAGATTCAATTTAATGAAAAAATATGTTTTTCTTTGACGTAAGAGATTGCAAAGAAACTCTTGTCAAGAACATCATTTCAGTTGTTTTTTAATTTGCAGAACTTTTGGAATTTTCACCGAAAATTAGGACTAACATCAATTTTTTTTCGATAAAACAGACATTTCCATTTTGTTTGAGAGGTCGCAAATTCATCAGAGGATGTAAATTGCTATTTATCAAAACTTCGAAAGTTTGCAGAATTTTTGCAAATTTTTTCGCGCTAATAATGTGAAAATTCATACAATCCTGATTTTCAACATCTTCCGTTCAGAAAAAAGGGTTGCAAAATAAACTAATATCATATGAAAATCCTCTCCACTCTACTGAAGTTTGAAACCTTTGTTATTATTATTAAATTTTGGGAAAATCATGTCTATCTCTACTGGTCTAAAATTAGGAAAAAGCCGTTGAAGAACTTGATATTTGTTTAGACACTTATCCCTAATGAAATTAATCAGGAAAAAATTAGTCAAATTATTTTGAAGAATCACTTGAGAATGTCCACTACATATTTTCTGTTCACTTACAACAAACTGTTGATTTTTTTCAAATGGTGCAACAAGCTTAGTTGGTAAACAGCGGTCCGGTCCGTAGATTTTAAACGGATGACTTATATACAGTGTATCAAACTCCTGTTATTTATAAACAAAGTGACTTACGGGAGGATTCACGGTGTATCGAATTTAAAAATGTCCACTCATTTAAGGAACAATGAGTAGCTTCGGAAGAAAATATCTTCGATATTCGAAATACAGTTATTAAGTAAAAGGACGTTATAAATTGGATTATATTGCTGCGAATGCAATACATATAACTTGATGGATGTGGTATGGGATTTTATTATTCAGCAGTCAATTGAAGAAGAGTCGGTACGCTTTATGCTTTTGTGTCATCTGAATTCAGCGTAAAAAATACAGTGCGGCTTTTTATAGATCCCCCTGTCAACTTTTGAACGGTTTGACGTAGAACAATGAGATGAAAACCATTTTGAATGATATCACCGATACTAGTTTTTCAAATAAAAGACATTGTGATTGCTAGATAGATGGCGCGGAGGGTCACATCAACTTAAAAATTTCAAATAGCATGGGGGTTCAAGTGGCACATCTTTGAAAAAACAACTCAATTCTGTTTTCAGCCATCTAGTATTTTTTGAATTTCGTCAATACGATTTTTCATATTATGCATTTGAAATGTCAAGTATAACAAAATTTTAAATGCATATTGTGAAAAAATTAATTGTCAAAATTCAAAAAAAAAATTAGTGATTGAGAAGAAAATTGAATTATCTTTTGACAAATGTCACGAAATGCTATTTGAAATATTTGAGTTGATGTGCCCCTCCCACGCCATCTATCGAGCAATCAGGATGTCTTCTATTTCGAAGAGTAGTATCGGTGATATCGTTCAAAATAGTTTTGGTACCGTTGTTCTATGTCGAACGGTCCAAAAGCTAACAGGGAGGGAGGAACTATAAAAAGCCGCACTCGCAATTGTGATTCCGTAGAAAAACCATAGTTGAAATAAAAATTGTATTACTTTTTCAACGATGTGCAACTTGTCCTCTATGCCTTCCGAAATTTTCAACTTGATGTGCCCCCAGCGCCCTCTGTCGAGTAATTGTAATGTATCTTCTCTCAAAAAGTAGGACCAGTAATACTATTCAATATATTTCGTTTCTCATCGTTTCACATCAAACCGTTCAAACGTGATCGAGGTAAGAGTACCATTCAGATCCGCACTTATACTTGACATTTCAAAAGCATATTGTAAAAAAATATTTGAACGAAATTTAAAAAAAAATTGGATGGTTGAAGAGAATTGAATGATCTATTCAACGATGTGCCACTTGATTCACTATGCTATTTAAAAATATTAAGTTGATCCCCCGCGCCATGTATCGAGCAATCACAATGTCTTTAATTTCAAAAAGTAGTATCGGTGATGTGATTTAAAATATTTTTTGTCCCATTGTTCTATATCGAACCGTTCAAAAATTAACAGGGGGGGGGACTATAAAAAGCCGCACTGTATAGTTTGTGGGTAACTACAGACTACGGACTCGGTCGGTAGTGTTGCTACCGAGGTTGCTACTATCCATCCAACTATCTATCTTAGTAGAATAATGTATACATGATACGATAGCAACAAAGCGCACACAAACCTGGAAATTATCAGTACTCTGGATAGTTATCCATAAAGTGGCAAAACAAGGTGTGTAATGCGACTTTTTTGGAACACACTTAGTTGAATTATATTAATAGAAATGATTGCTTCTCGATTTTTGAACTGGCACATATTATTTGAGAACCATCAAATCAAGGATCTAAGCAAAAACTTAAAATTACCGAACCTTAGAATCACCATTAGCCAAAGTTTTTTTTTTATAACCATCATAGTTGAGGAGCGAATGCAATGTGAGTTAACAAAAAGTATCAAGATGGTAGATATACACATAAATCAATATTTATTTGATGAATCTTAGTCTTCCCAAGCTTAGGCATATTTTGTCAGAAATAATTATATCAAATGGAAATATCAAAATAATTCAAGCAACCGAGCATTAATGATTTCTAAATCACTCACAATAGTGGGAAGGTTAGACATGAAACAGTTAATTTTCGACGGCAACCTATAAAAATTGATGAAAGAGCAAAATCTATTCACAAATTTAACATCATTATTTGATCCAACCCTCAACCAATATAGCAACTTTTAAATATCAAATTGGAGATCAAATTATACCCTCTCTATTAACAACTCACATCGCCTGATTTTTTTTCTCAAATTGCACTTTAGAGGCGCACAAAAAAGGGGTTGGAAGTCAATATTTTTTTACCCTGTTTTTCAACTGTCATGTTATGTGAGACACAGTACAATTACTGAAGATTATTTTTTGACATTTCTAGAAACCAATGAAACTTTCAATTCAAATCATTCATGTACGTTTTGGCCAATCAAAACATTATTATAGTGGGAATATTCTACCTAGAAAATTGCCGCGGGAATAATTTTGGTTTTACTGACTGACAACCTTTATTTTTTATGTCTGTCGTCAATTCGCATAAAAAGCGAGAAATGAATCAAAACCGGTACATTATATCATTTTGCGAGGAAATGTGTTTATGATCGTAACATCAAAAAATAATTTACAGAATACCACACGATGAAGTAGAAAATAATTCTCCAGATTCCTTTCTCAAACTTGTTGCCATTTGGCAATAGCCACTCGAGCCCGTCGGGCTCTCGTGTATATTGCCTGGCAACAAGTTTTCGAAAATATGTCGAATTATTTTCACTTTATTCTCACTCTCTTGTGATATTACAACTGATTAATTTTTAACATTTCTAGAAACCAATGGAAACTTTCAATTCAAATCTTTCATGTCTTTCGGCCAATCAAAACATTATTATAGTGGGAATATTCTACCTAGAAAATTGCCGCGGCAATAATTTGAGGTTATTTTGTCAACGTATATTTTTTATTTGACGTCTGACATCAATTTGCATGAAAAGTTAAAAATGATTCAAAACCGGTTCAGTACATTGTATCATTGTGCGAGGAAATGTGTTTATGATCGTAACATAACAAAATAATCTATAAAATATCACAACAGAGTTCGATAAAGTAGAAAATAATTCTCCAGATTTCTTTCTCAAACTCGAGCCCGTTGCCTGGCAACAAGTTTTCGAAAATCTGTTGAAGTATTTTCACTTTATTCTCACTCTCTTCTGATATTACAACTGAAACTATACTGTCCGAATGCATTCTTGAATGGAAAAAAGTATCTGCACACCTTTCAGCATTTGGTTGGGTTATCTCTTCCTTGGGAGTGAATATCGCTTGGAATATTTTTACTTTTTATTCTGGTCTAAAAGGATACATTTAAAAAATATATGTGAATAAAAAATAAATTTTAACTTTTATAATGTATATAAACATATTTCCCCAAATCATTCAAAATAAAATTATCGAAAATTATAAATTCCTTTTAAAGAATCGTAGTGATTGATAATGTGATTGGAATAATTGTTTTATTTTTATATCAAAAAAGCATTTCACTAGAATCCACAATTCAGAGGAAAGATTCCAGAAACGCAGTGAGTATTTCCGAGCAAATTTACTATTTTGCCATTTCTGAAAAAAAGACAATGATATTCACTTTCAGGAGAGAGAAAACACCTTAAATAATATTTTAAGTTGAATTTTCTTATTCAAGATATTGTCAAAACTCAGAAATCACCTCTATTTTCGATATAGCGATGAACTTGTTGAATTGACATAATTAAAATTACGCAAGAGAAAATAACGAATCTAGTTGACTGCGAAAAAGGTTGGAGTCAACCTTGAGACAACTAAATTAAAATAAATCACCTCCTGAATATCAAATCATCCTAAATGGCTACGATGACTCATGGCGTTTTCCAACTATTCTGTCTGGGTTTCGGTTCTCTTCTCATTTGGATAATGATTTTTGTTAAATTTTTCACAATAAACATTGATGAATTGTTATTGAAATAATAATCTGAAACAATCAGGACCAGTGAAATCATATAATGAAACCCAACGTATGACCGATTTGATAAAACAAATAGCTGAAGTGTTCGGAGTGATTCCTCTCCTTTTTATGAAAAATCTTGTTTGATAATTTAAAATCTCTATTGAAATAATATCAAGCCAGAGGGCTCTAAATTTCAAAATACTGGAACTATGTATTGAATGGAACTATGTATTGATTTTCCTTTTCCTTTTGTAGTGACAAAAATGATGTATTTTGTAGGTATGATACTCATTGTGACCAAGTTAAAAACCAGCTACCTGTGGACCTTCCGTAGATCAAAGATATGAACATTTGTAATGAATATTACTAGTTTATTGCAAAGTTAAATATTGAAAGAATTCTAAGTGTTTTATAACCGTGCCCAAAAATGAATATTTCGAATGATGATTTTTGTGTGGTCTCTATTGTTTATTGACAGTTGAAATGGCAAAACCAAAGTGAGACACTTTTTACTGTTTAACAGTATGATAATTTGCGAGTAAGTAAAAACTAGTATACGAGCGGTAAATAGAAAATCGGTAATTTTAAATTGAGTTCCTTACCTTGAATTCAATTCGATCTCATGATTCATGATGCAAACAACATTATTATTTTTATATCTCATGAAGACAACTGCTCACTTTTCGGGATAATTTCGGATGAAAACTGATGAATGGGCCATTTCAACAAACCCGATATTCACCCCTGATATTTGAGAAGTTAATGTGTCAATTCACAGATTTAAAATGTTTTCACAATTCCACTGATTGACTGGAATAAAACGATGCGATTATTTATTTTTCATTTGAATAGATAAGTAAAATATGTTTTAATTTATTAATCCCAATTTTAATTTGGCACCTGTGGATAGGTTACTCGCATGATTTCAGATTTTATTTTCTATATAAAGTTATGAGTAACATGCTCGATGTTATATTTGGAATATTGTGCAGAATTATTGGCTAAATTTTTGAATTTGTATAGAAGAAATGATTCAGTTCCAATAATCGTGTAACAATATTTGTTTATAGCGTAGTTGAAATTCGTTATTTAAATTCATTGATTTGTATTGTAGTTCTAATGAATACCCTTTAAAATTATTTAGAGCACAGTAATTGAAGATTATTTCATTTGGTCACACCTCGGGTCACACAGGGATAATCTTCTCTGTATATTATATATATATATATATTTATAAAATTTTCTTTGAAACGAAATTATTGGAACAATTGCAAAAAATGTTTTTTTTGAACGGGACTTTTCTTTCGGTATTCTTTCACTGACTACAAACATCAAGTGTATTTTGATTTTTTTTTTTTGTATCAAATAATCATAATTTCAGTTTCATAAAAAATAAGTCTAAAAATACTATGCGATATAAAACATATATTTTTGTATACTTATTGATTAGGTATATCAAATCCCTGAGCAAAAATATGAAAAATAATAAAAAATTGTCTTTATTACCTCCGAAATATTTATTAAAAGGCATAACTCCTAGTAGTGATTAAGAAATGAAGGGCAAACATATTTTTTTATGTGTAAACAACAAAAAATATCCGTCCACTCAATCCTTGTGTGTATTGGATCATTAAAAAAAGAAGACAATATGTACATAATAATGAAAGAGAGTTTAAACTTGCGAGCTGATTGTTTTCTCATTCTTTTCCAGGCCAGATTGCATGGCAAGTAGATCTGGTAGCTGAATGACCGTATGAGGAATTCAATCCTGAACGATGATATGGTTAATAGTCCCTTATTCCTCAATTCAAGTAATGTTTATCCGTTCGGTGTGTTATTTTCCTATACAGATAGATAGGCAGATTGTTTGTCGCCTTCTGATACCGTATATTGAACAAAGACAGAAGTTTTATACTTTGTGTACTTTTTTCTAAAAATTGTCATTTAATCTGGACCATAGAAAGAATCAGCTCAATTGAATACAGGGAGAACTAGTATTTCACATAATACCTTTTCACACGGTTGAGTTGAACATGACAGTTGCCATGAATTTTTTCCGTTGCAGTAGTTCATCAATATATTCCTCAAATCTCAAATCGAGGTCCAAACTCCCAAATTTCTTGCTTCCTTGACCATCACGAGCTGTTCATCTTACAGAGATATCCATACAATTTACTATCTCTCGATTGTTTTGTCCGCTACCAAAGAATGTGAATTTAGATTTGTTGGGATTGATGTGTAGACAATGTTCTGTGGGAGCCCTCACAAAGGCACTGAGATCATTTTGATCAAAGTGCAAGCATTATCTGTCACGTGTGGGGAAAAACTGAGTTAAAGCTGCGAATCATCTGCGTATAAGTGAACTTCGCATATTTGCACAGTTTTCAAGAGATGAGACGAGTATATAGAGGATGAAATGGTTCCAAGTATCGATATTTGAGGCACCCCGATTTCAATGTTAGATAGTCAAAACTCAATGAATCATTCAAACATACTTTTTCTTGCCCGTTTTTGAAATATTCATTCATAAGCAATATTGAATTGTCTGAAAAAACAAAATATTGTAAGATATTCAGGAACAAATCGTGGTGAATTGTATCGAAGGCGTGGCTGGGCCTGACCTGACGCCCATCTGTGATTTGAAATAAGGCTGTAGTACAACTTAAACCCTTTCGAAAACCAAACTGTATTGAATGCAACAAGGAATTATCATACAGATAATTTGAGATTCATTCCATAGCCGTCTCCAAGACTTTTTACAATTGCACGTGTATCTTTGAAGTCGCTTGGTGCCTCTTGCTTAGGCAAAACCTTAACGACAGCGTTCTTCCACGGATACACATTTTTCTTCAGGGAAAAATCCACTATATAGGGACAGTATGATTCGAGGTCTCTTATATGGAGTCTATCATCCCCCTTAGCATTGGTTTTGATGTCGAAAATAGTCTTATATACAAAGAGGTCATTAACTTCTTCGAAGCGATAAGCGGGAATATAAGGACTATTAGTTTTATAAAAGTTCATGATACTTTCAGATAGCTCACTGAACGGGGCGAAATCGATGAAAAAACTATTTATACGACTTGGACTATTCAGATTTTCCAGTATATTAATGAGATAATCTTGTTTTCCTTTTGATGGATTGATTAAAAAAATTGCGTTGTTATCTAGAGTCTTGCAGATGAGCCCAAGACATAGATCACTCAAACTATTTCAGCGCTTTGTCTCTTTGTTTGATCCGTTTGATTGAAAATGTTAGCCAAGGAGCTTAGCTTTAGTTACTATAGATCTTGTAATTGGACATGTTTCTTTTCCTTCGCCTTTATTATGCGCGCTTACTTTATCTGCTACTGATCTTAAAGTATTCGTCGTGTAGTCAAGGTCTCAATAACCAAAAGTGTGCAACAACTGTGGACATTTTATGTTATTGTTTTCTGGTGAAAATTGATCTTTATTTCGAACCTTATATGGATATTCTTTGATGTATCATTCAAAATAAAACAAAATCTGGAAAACTCTTCGAGAGTAAATGATTTGGAAATACAAAAAATAATCATCTGAAAAACCTCAATACTCTAGGAAACCATTGCTGTTACGGGCATAAGAGTTAAAAAAGTTCTGCAATGAATCGTTCTTTTCAACACATATTTTCACCCCTTTGAAAAATCACAACAAAATTAAAAAAATATTCATAGGTAGCCTTTCTATTGGTAGAACATGCCCACAAAATGCCATTCCTTCAACTCTCCAGCAATTTAAAAATAAAATATTTTTTTTCTCAGTTTTGGAAGCGTGTATCTTTTCAAGGAAAGACCAAAGAGCTTTTGTTTACATGAAAGACCCTCTTAAATTTTCGACAAGGAATCACTTCCTAAAAACATTCGCACTTCTTTGGTATATATATTTTTCCTAATTTCTTGACCACATATGTTTATATTCTTAATTTTATTGGAATAAGTGCCTTGGAGAGTCTATGTATTTTTCATTCCATACGACGTTTCAATATTTTTTATGTCATCTTCAGGTAAATTCTTGAAATAATGTAAAAAATGTAAAGTTAAAAACACAATACGTTACATAACATCAAATACGATTAAAATTCGAAAAAACACTTAAAACTTACAATATAATTCAACTGTTATTCTTTTCAGTGGCGTAGTTAGGAGGGTATGTGGTCATATGTTCCTTCATATTCTCTTGGGACAAGTGAATGGACAAATGAGCATTTGACATCAGTTCGGCTCATCGATACTCAACCTAAAAGTCATGACATTCCATGTGCCTAAAGTGGTTTCTGGATAATTGGGAAAACTGAAGAATGTCCTTAGTAGAGACATAATTTCCTATGTTCAATGATCGCATAATCTAATTTCTTAACCTATCGGAATATGTGTCAACCCCCTGAACATTTTTTAATGTTGGGAGATGAAATAGGGTGAGTCAGAATGAGACCGATAACTCCATTTTTCCATTCATCATATTATTTGATCGAATCAATTTCGCGGATTCACTGATATTTTACCATACTTTCTTGCATATGATTGTTTTGACAGATCAAATGACAAACAAACCCAAACTCAAATTCATAATACTCCACTAGATAAGAGTTAAGGTCTGAAATAATTTTGGCTGAAGATAAGTACTCTTAATTTGTTGAATTTATGTTGGAGTATCATCATCAAAGCCATTTCTGATTGAATTATCTAGGAAAATATTATCCAATCAACTGTTTTTGATGGAGAAAAACAATTATTGTGTATTAATATCTATTTAAATGATAGAAACGGTTGAGTTGGTAGACTACATAGAAACAAACAAGGCATTAAAGCATATGTTCGAATGGACCATCATTTTGTTCAATACACAATTGGCATCTCCGTATCATGGACTGTCGCACGCTTCGGAATATTACTAGGGTATCCTTTATTAACGTACATGCTGCTAAAATTATTTCCGTTAAATCTTCCACATATTCTACAGGTGTTTCATACACTAGGGATTTGAGGTATCCCCATAAAAAAAGGCTTTTGAAGTTGAATCCGGAGAACGTGCAGGCCAATGTATGGGACCAATGTATTGGACCAATGTATATTTGATCAAGAAATTGACGAACGATTCATTGGAAATGGGCCGGTGCTCCATCATATTGATACCACATTATTTAACGAACCAATAGAGGTACTTCTTCAAGTAGCCCAGGTAAAAGATGTTCAAGAAACACTCGGTAGTTCTGCCTAGTCAAACGGGACGGAAAGAGATATGGTCCAACGATACGTTCACGTGCTACCCGACTTACTGTTGATTTTTGTAACCAATTCGAAATAGCCCGAGTGCTGGTAGAAGGATCTGCTGCTAATCGTTCAAGAGTTTGTTCTTCCGTAACATTATCTCTTGTTCTATTCGCACCACAATGGTGTTCATTGGATTTGAAGGACCCCGTTTCCTTCGATCGATGCACAGCTATAAAAGTAGTGAAATGAGGATGATGTCTGCTTGGATATCTATGTTGATATAATTCAGCAGCGGCTCTGGCTTTTCCCCCTGTTGCACCATAAACGGAATACATATCTGTATTTTCCTCAAATGAATAATCCATTTTGAAAGGATGTTCACTGACTGAAATGGTGACAGATGACTTGACGATAATACAAACTGTTTTGGGTTACTGTCAATTATGTCTTATGTAAGTATCGATATATCAGTGTGTTCATACCAGGAACAATGAAAAAAGACAACGTTTCTTTTTAATTCTAAATTTCGTGTGTGTTTTATGCGTTGATCAGTGGTATACTAAACAGCCTACCACGAACTAGCATGAAAGGCTACTCTGTAACTAGTTCTCACGGATCGAAAGAAATCATTTGAGTAGATATTAATACACAATAATTGTTTGTCTTCATCAAAAACATATTGATTGGATAATATTTTCCTAGATAATTCAATCAGAAATGACTTTGATAATGATACTCCAACATAAACTTCAACAAATTAAGAGTACTTATCTTCAGTTTTCGCTTATTCCAGACCTTTACTCTTATCTTAGGGAGTATAATGAATTTGAGGTTGGGTTTGTCTGTCAGTTGATCTGTCAAAACAATCATATGCAAGAAAGTATGATAACATATCACTGAATCCACGACATCAATTCAATCAAATAATATGATGAATTAAAAAATGGCGTTATCGTTCTCATTCTGTCTCACCCGTACCATGTTTCCGATTCTCCCAACATTGAAAAATGTTCAGCAGGTTGCACATAATCCGATATGTTGTAAGAAATTAGCATTGGGCGATTATTGCACATAGGAAATTATGTCTCCACTAAGGACATATCTTCAGTTTTTCCCAATTATATCAGAAACCTCTCCTTCTAGGCACATGTAATGTTGACTTTTAGGTTGAGTATCGATGAGCCAAACGCTCATTTGTCCATTCACTTGTCCCAAGAAAATATGGAGGAACATATGACCACATACCATCGTAACTAGTTTACGAAAATAAAAAATTATAACTTCAGCACGTTGATAAACCTTGATTAGTATACCAAGTTTCAAATTTTTTCCTTCAGGAATTTTGGGAAAACAAATTAAATCTGAATTTTTTTCGCACTTTCGTATCTCAGAGGGGATCTGTATCTCAGAGGGGATGCATTTTAGGACATACCTTGCTGGCAACTTTTCACCTCGAGATGAGGTGAGGAATCTGTAGTCGGAGTTTGTCGGTCTTATTCTCACCCTGTATATATACATTCATTCAAATAAGAAATATGTTTGCTATGTTTGGGTCGAATAGACAATATTTGTAATGAAATTTCATTGTGATTCGATTTTTCACATATTTCACCCATTTCGGTAATATTTCAGCGACTTCTATAACTTCGTGATGAGTTCATGTTGGAACCAACATCTCTGTGTGTCAATCAATGAAAATATAATCATAAACGATACATTCATTTCTCATAACCAGGTAGTATAGTTGAAACCCATGTTCAGAAGGTATTAGGTTTCCTGGGAAATATCAATTGTAAAGTATACTTGGAATATATAAGCCGACATTCTCTTTGAAAATTCAAATATATAAAATGAAAAAGCGAAAAGATAAACATTCAGTGTTGGACGAACAAAGGTTTCATCTGAAGTTGGTCCTAAGGTGGAAACCTCACGGCAGTCTACTGAATCACATTCTCGTATGGCAGGTTTTTCATTCATAGAAATCGAAATTTTATTTGAAGAACTACTAATAGGCAAGATCACAAACTCACAAATTTGTCATATGTGCTTGAAGTTGGAATATAATGATAAAATTTGATATATGCATAGTTTTTCCTAGAAGATATTGTGTAATATTCGAATAAATGCCGCTCTAAAACTCTTAAATTCAGTGAGACATTCAAACACAGCGTTATTGCCGCTTCTTTAGACGTCATGAGTCCATTGATTTTGGATTTTCCTGCGTTGCCAGTGTCATTTTTTTGCGGAACTTCTGAGGGAATGTTATTCTGTTTTATCCAATGAATGAAACATAACTCTTGTCAGCATGTGTTATATTGGAATAAAGACTTCTCATTTGATAGCTGGTCTTGATTCAGTTACTCTTGAGAAATATGTATTTATACCGAGTGCCTATGTCATTATTTTTTTGGCCTGCTCACATTGTATATAAATATTATGAATAACGCTTGACAACGCCGTAATTCCTGGCCTTCTTCGCGATCGGCGAGTTGACAGTGTCACCATTTTATGAAACTTCTGAAAAAATGTTATTCTGTTTCATCCTATGAATAAAACAGAACGTGTGTCAGCATGTGTTATATTGAAATGAAGACGTATCATTTGGTAGATGTTCTTGATTTAGTTATTCTTGAATAATATGTATGTATGTATATCAAATGCTGTCATTATTTTTTCGGGCTGCTCACATTGTGAAGAAATATTATGAATAACGCTTGACAACTCTGTTGCTCTCAACGATCGGCGATAGATCTGAACTTGTTACGTCACGTCCTGGCGCGGTTTCTGCAGGGTTCAAACAGGAACATTTTTTGGGATTTTTCTTTTGAAATAACGACTTGGAAAAAAAAACATTTACTTTTTTGCGTCGTTCTGGACATTGCAGTATTTTTTCCAGAAAATCCTATCATGATGAATTCAAGTAGGGGATATACATCCTGACTTTTCTATTAACATTGATAACTGCCAGCATTATTTGTCCAAGTGAGAGGTTTTTTTTGCTCGGTCCAGTCTGAAAACACTTCTTTTTGATTATGCTCTTTGATATTCCAAAAAAGGGCGCTGTTCGTATGAGCTTCTTCATATTGCCTTCTTTTTTCAAAAGATCGACTTTTTCATTTCCTTCAAAGACTTTATGTCCAGGGACCCACAGCAGAGTTACTCTGTTATCCCTGCCTACGCTTTGAAGGTGAATTCCATACTGATCTGAATTCTTGATGTCAGTGCTGCTTGGCTGTCCGACATTATTTTGATCGATTGATTTTTACTGTTTCTTTTCAGAAAAACTGAAGATGAGTACTCTCAATTTGTTGAAGTTTATGTTGGAGTATCATTATCAAAGCCATTTCTGATTGAATTAACTAGGAAAATATTATATTTGATGAAGAAAAACAATTATTGTGTATTAATATCTACTCAAATGATAGAAACGGTTAAGTGGGTACACTACATAGAAACAAACAAGGCATTAAAGCAAATGTTCGAATGGACCACCATTTTGTTCAATACATAATTCGCATCTCCGTATCATCGACTGTCGCACGCTTTGGAATATTCCTGGTGTATCCTGTATTAACGTACATGCTGCTGAAATTATTTCCGTTGAATCTTCCACAGATTCTACAGGTGTTTCATACACTAGGGATTCAGAGTATCCCACAAAAAAAGTCTAGTGGAGATGATTCAGGTTTCCTGACTTTTCTATTAACAGTGAATAGGCCAGCATTATTTGTCCAAGTGAGAGGTTTTTTTCGCTCGGTCCAGTCTGAAAAAACTTCTTTGGTATTCCGAAAAAGGGCGCTGTTCCTATGAGATTCTTCAAAGTGCCTTCTTTTTCCAAAATTTTCTCATTTCCTTCAAAGCCTTTATGTCCAGGGACCCATAGCAGAGTTATTCTGTTTTCCCTGCCTACGCTTTGAAGGTGAATTACATACTGATCTGAATTCTTGATGTCAGTGCTGCTTGGCTGTCCGACATTATTTTGATTGATTGATTTTTACTGTTTGTTTTCAGATTTTTTTGCAGGCAGAATTTGATTGCATGGAATTCTGCCTGGATTATTCTAGTGAACTGTCCCAGGTTCACACCACACCTTTCTAATGGAAATACAATATTTTATTATCCAATTGTCAACAACACAAATTAATTTCCTGATTGTTATTGAAACGAAAAAAAAACAGATATCAATTCAAACCGAGAGAACGAAATATTACTGGAATAAATAGTACAAGTGACCTATACGCTCTGTGACGGATCTCTCTTGTCAGATTAGTCAAACTAGTGACATATGGAAACGTTAAATATTTTTTTAGGAATCCATAGTAATTGGTATCCGTACGATAGTCAAAAAGATATATAGTAAGTTAAATATTGTATTTCAAACAAGTGACATGAAAGTAATGCATCCATTATTTTTTCCCTGTTGATGGAAATACAGATTTCCGAAAGCTTGGATAAACCTTAAATAGTTTACTCATACATTGCTGTAAAAGTCGATTGAAAATGGTTTGAAAGCAAGAAATATCGTATGAAGGGATGATTCTTATGGATGAGACCGATTCTTATATAAGCCTCATTTTTTGCATCGTGTACTTCTCTATTATAGGGTCTTCTGGCATTTCTTCATGAAGATCAAATAGCCCACCTGATATTAGATGTTCCTAAACTGATGCCCTAATAAAATTCAAATGCCAAAAATATTCGTCCAATCTTGAATGGATCAAAAACGGCAAAGATCATAAACAACAAATGATTCAGGTAGTTAAATCAATTTTTCTATTCACTCCTCGAAGCGACCAACTGAATTATACCCGTATTGTCTCTCTCTCTTTACTAGAAGGCACCACCAAAGTCACAATTCCTGAAGAAATCGCCAGAATACAAAAGATTTTATCTGGAGTAAAGGATATTTAGTAACATCAGATTTTGTTATTGAAAATTGTATTTGAGTGGAGTTTGTAATGGATTACCAACTGCCTCTTTGTCAACAAACTTGCGATGAAAAATGGAAATCTAATTCAGAAGGTTGGTCATCAACTCACTCAGTAACATTGTATCCAGAACGACCAGTACTGCTATCCATAAAATCCCCACAACTCAAAATGCACATAATGTTTCACAGACATAATTCATCCAACATATTCCACTATGATATATCCAGAAATCCGAAAGGGCAACAACCACTGCGGCAACCAAACGATTCACTTCATCCAAACAGGTGATAGTTGAAACTGAACTGACTAGTTCTTTTACTCAAGCCCGTCCCTACCACACTACCACACTGTTCTACGGTTATACGCCAACTGAAACAACTGAAAATTGAAACCGAGGTTGTAGCAGCGAACTCGCTGACGACCGACCAGCTATTCGACTGGGCATATCTAGAGGGCGCGTTTCATGCAATTCGATAATCTCTTCGATCCGATGTGAGATGTGATACCTACAACCAGGTGCGGCTTTGTGTGCATGTTTCATATAATATGTGTTAAGGAAAGAAAAACAAGAGTTCATATAGTTAAGGCGCAATTTTTTAAGCCTTCATCATTTTGAGTTTTAGAATTCCAATTAGTGAAGAAAAACGTCTATCCCTATGATCCATAACGACAATATACTGAAATCAGTCTCATTTTTAACATGCTTTTATCAGCTTGACCTGTATTTATATATGAATGTAATGGAATCTTTCAATTCAATTCAATTTTCCACCCACTTCCAGAAATCCGAATTATTTGGAATTTTGCACACGTATTAACAACCTATCACAATTCAATAATTGCATAGCCATGACCAGGTATTCTCAGCAAGATCATCAACTCATGATGAAAAATATGCCTAACCTACATTACAAAGATTAGGTGAGTGTTGTTGGACTCAGCACTTTCACCAAGAGTTAGTGAATACTTCAATCCCATGTGGATGAATTATTCGTAGAGTTTTTCTCCGGTAGTTGTGAAGTTTAAGAACAAAAAATATAAGTAAAAAAACTAATTAAACATGCTTTTTAGCAATATGCACTGAGAGGTTAGAAATAATAAGAATTTAGTCATTCTCCAAAAAATTAACTTCAATATGAAAGAGCTCACTCACTTTTCATGATGACTCTACCTTTATGAATACCTACTGATGAAAAAGTTAAAAAAATATATCAAGCACCCTATGCTTTTCTTCTATTGAAGTGATTTTTTTGGTAGATGAGTTTATTCCTATTGTTTTTAACTTTCCAGTCCACATTGGTAGAAAAGCGTGTTTTTTTTTATTTTTTGCAAACTAGAATTTTATTTTAAAAACAAGACTCCACTCCTTAGAGAACGAATTATTTTTTGTCGCATGTCAAAATGTATGAATTCACTGCCTAAGAGGTTCGCAATGACTATAATCTATATGTAAATAAATATGTTCTCTCTTGAACATATATACTTCCTATTCGGCCAATCCATAAACAGTATAAGGTGAATCGTGTATAAATGTTCTTTCTTATTTCGCCTCTTCGATGTTCCTTCAAGAACCACATAGGGATCAACTTTTCCCAACATGCAGGGATACCACACGGTTCTCACGAACATATCAGGGTACAATACTGCTGTGTTGGGTTGCACTGAATCTAATATGATTTTGTGACATTTCCATAAAGTACATCATTGCCATGTCCAAACACAATTCAGAGGGTAAAAAAGTAATGTTCTGAGTAACATGATGTACCGATGATATTTTTTTGGAAAAATTGATGTGCTCGTGAATAGATTTTAAATTTCTATTTCAACTGACTTATACTGTTCTATGGAGAATTCTTCAGGCTATCCTTGCCTGTCGTATACGTCATTCTCAGAGGACAAAGATACGTAGTAGCAAGCATTTGCATATCAAAATTCCGGTAGAAATGGTTGATATACCATTGAAATTGTGTTTCTACTTCTAACAGCCTATGGTGCCTTATTATTAAAAGGTCCAAACAACTTCGGAGATCATTTCATTCGGTGCATACTAGGAAGTTATAGCATGACCATCGTTTCAGAATGCCATGTATGGTATATCATCATTTTCCTTTCATTTTATGTTATTGAAGAGCCATAATGAGATAATTCAACTGGATGAATGTACTTATTTGCTGGATTCTGAACTGAACATATATTCGATGACGAATGATGCATCATGTTTCCGAATGTGCGTATTAGAGAATTATTTTCCTGAAAGACAACGCAAAGATCCCAGAACTTAGGCATATAATGCAAAAATTACATTTTCACCGGAACGGCGCCGGAGATAACGTAATATAGAGTATAAAGCAGCGACTCTTCACCTCTCTCAGGTAACTTACAGAGACGTCGCCTAGGCTTTCTCATTGAGGGGTGAGACCTGGCTTAGAAATGCCAACTGTTCATGTTTTCTTTATTCAACCGAATATATTAATGGAAATAAACTTGTATGCCAACGCCCCACATACTTTCTAGCCAAATACCGATTTTTCCATTGGCGCGAGTTATGAAATATCACTGAGAAAAACAAATCTGGGAAAAGAAACTATAAGATATATAAAAATATATCATTTCAATTTGAAAACAAATTATTCAACGTATTCCTTGCGTACCTAAATGAATTAACTGCTTATGATATTCATAACCATAAAATTAGTTTTTCCAGGTAATCCAATACATTCTCCATAAAAATGTTTTTTTTTTTTAATTTTGACATTTAGAGTGACACTTTTCAAAACTCGTTGACGTTATCAAATGTTTTACTTCTCATCACCAGTTGCGAAAAGTAAAATTTTTCGCAACTGTTGATGAAATAGTATATTAAAGTATAAGTGGATAAAAAGGGCTTTAAAACACGCGCGATTTTTCGAGCACGACGGCGCAGCCGGAGTGCTCGAAATAGAGCAAGTGTTTTTAAGACCAGTTATCCACGAATACTTTACGTAATTTTTTTTTATTGGTGCACTTTGAAATCATATATACTGGTATTATTACTACAAAAAATAGAAATAAGAACTAATAATGCAAGAAGGTTGAATTTGTGATGTGACATCAGTATACCTTTCGTTGTCATGGAAATGAGAAAAACATTCATTTGCAATTTGTTACCAAAGATCAATATTTGTTGTCACCAGAGCTCAAAAATGAATGATTCTAATATCGATTTTTTGAATAGTGAGGCAGAATCGCGGTTAATACCGCGAAAATCCAGTGATATATATATAAAAAAGAATATGAAAAGTTCATCAAATGGATGGAGGAGCACATATAAATGAACGAATTGTGAGTAATATTTTATTTAACGTTACAAGGTACTCCTGTCAGATCAATAATCAAAAATTTGTCATTTAGACTTCACGTTTCTCGATTTGTTGATGTTGTCATGGTTACCTTTAAAAAACGCGCGTTTTTTAAAGTTCGATTTGAACACGCTGAGGCGTGCTTTAAATGGGTTAAAAGGGGCACCAATAAAAAAAAGTAAATTTCACCACAGGTTGCAAAAAATACAGGAATAAAATTTGTTATAATTTTGAGGCTATTTAATACATAATATGTATGGTAAAAACTGATTATGAATATGAATAACAGACTTTGAACAATTGCTGATTTTGACCCGAGCTGACAACGTAGTTTTCTATGTAGCATTAATTTCCGTTTTTTCCATGGACGTCTCTCCAAGGATGAGTACACGCTTTTAACGCACTAAAGGACAGAGAATAATTTTAATATTCGGTGACTATGCCTAAAAGCGTGGGGTGCTTATTCGAAATCATGTAAAATAGTCCAGGAAGCTGAATCTTTGAGTATGAGTAGTGTGATACGTAGTTAAGAATGCATGCATACTTGCTAGCTTGAAAGTTTTTAACGGGTAGCAGGTATAAAAGTACATAGAAAACTTTCACACTTACGTTGAAGTATCGTAATGCGTTTGACAATTAATATCGTCCAGTTGGCCAAGCGGTCTAAGGCGCAAGGTTCGAATCCCCACGAATGACGTTATTTTTTTTCACATCGAAATTGAGAAATAATTTGTGTTTTTTTATTTTAATATTCATTCCAAAACTAAATCATTTCTCAATTTCAAGACAGCAAGTACGCATACGCTCTCAACTACATATCACACTTTTCATACTTAAAATTTCAGCTTTGCTAAAATGAGGTAGGTTTGCCGGCTCTGGGATCTTACTCTAGAAGTATTATGTTTCTCAAAGATACGTAATCAAAAAGCACCCCAACTATGCCGTAAAGCATCGGCATAGTCGTTGAATATTAAAAACAGTTTTTTTAAATATATATTTTTTATATTTTTAACTTCAAGAATTAAAAAGGATCACACATCAAAATTAGAAAAAAAATTGTGTGAAACACGTTGGGAAACCCTATTTTTAGAAATTCGCTCATTACGAAAAATAGTGCTTTTCCCAACTGGTTTCACAAATAACTATTAACTGAAATTTCCACCTGTCATTGTATCGCTCACATTTTTTTATATCTCAATTATTCTATATTTCGAAATCAAATTTGATCTTTTTCCATCTTTAAAAGAAGGAAAAATGCAAAAATGAGTTTTTTTCGATAATTGGGTGTAGAATTTATGGAAAAAAAATCAAGCGGCTTTCACTTTTGATATGAGAAAACCTGAATTTCTCAAAAATATATGTTATCCATTTTATGAACAATTGATGCTCATTTGAGAAAATCTAGATATTTCTTTTCAGGAATCCGTTTCAGTGATATTAAAAAAAATTTATCTTAATAATAATACATATAGCAATATAAAAGAAAACATTATTATTTTTCAACAACTTAAGTAGAAAATTCGAAAGTTTCATATTTTTTTGGCAATTGATATCGAAATGTCTGAAAAAAAATCAAGTTGATATCACTTTCTGCCAAGAAAAACGCACTCTTAGGAAAATCACCACTTTTTACCCCCTTTAACATGAAATATGAAAATTTGCAAGAATCAATTGTATGATATTTATTTTACCAAAATGATAGGTTCATAATATCGCAACATAAAGCAAAATAATACAAAAACACTTCGTTTTACCTTTTTATGTAGACTACCTTCTTTTGCTAACTCCAATTGTTTTCTAACAACTTCATTCAAATCTCTTTATCCCTCATTCTGGTTCTCTTGGTTTCTACGTAAAGATTTATCGGATATTTTGTTTCAATTGCAGCAGAGTTCTTGTTGCAATCGTTCAGAATGAATGAACACCAACATACAAATTACAAACAGAAAATACCAAATGAGCCAGTCAGTTAATAAAAACACACCCGGTGACCTATCTAGAGGGCGCAATATACACCAGAAGCTTTCACTTCGGAAACCTTTACCAGCTAGAAGAAATAAGAATTCCGTCTCATTTTCATCTGAAATATGGATCATTTTTGTTGTATAAATTGAATGGAAATTTTACGAATCATTAGTTCTTCATTTTTCAGGCTATCTCATTCGATAACAAATCAGAGTGTGCATCGTGGGGAACAATTACGTCAGTTCAAATCTGTTGTGTATTTCCATTAATTGGTTAAGTTACAGTTGTATACTCGGTATTCATGTATATAGAATCAGGTCATTCATGAGTAGATGACTACTGTCAATTTTGATAGAAAGTTGTAACAGTCTTTTTGAATAAGTAAAAGATATAAAACTGTTTCATTTAGTGAACATAACATGGCGCTGCGATAAATCGGAAAAATAGAACTTTCATTAAATAGTAATTGAATAAAAAATTGAAACGTTCAAAGTACCACCAACACTGAAGTTTAAAGGAAACTTGGCAGAAAATTTCAAGAGATTCAAGCAAATGTTTGAAATATTTATGGTAGCCTCGGGCAAACAGGAAGAAAGTGATGAAACCAAGGTAGCAATTTTCTTCAATTTGGTAGGGGAAGAAGGTTTGGATGTTTTCGATAATTTCAAGATGAGTGTTGAAGATAAGAAGAATTATAACAAAGTCGTTGACCAATTTGAGTCCTACATGAATCCGAAGAAAAATATACTTTATGAAAGGTTTCTGTTTTATAATCGTAGCCAGGAAGAGGCAGAACCTGTTGACAATTTCATACAGGATGTCAGAAAGTTGATGAAAAGTTGCGAGTTCAAAGTATGTTGTTCTGACGATATATTGAGAGATAGAATTGTATTGGGTATCAGAGACAAGAAATTACAAGAGAGGCTCATTAGTGAAGAAGACCTATAATTGCAAAAAGTGATTGAAGAATGTCGAGCTAGTGAAGTCACAAAGGAGTATGTTAAAATAATACAAGAAAATAAAAGTGTAGATGTTGTGGACAGGAAGAAATATGAAAACAGAAGGAGTGATGGAAAATGCGACAAATTTATATGTACGAGGTGTTGCACCAAACATGGAAAGTATCAGTGTCCTGCTTTTGGAAAGAAATGTTCGAGGTGTGGAATACTGAATCACTTCAAGGCTGCGTGTAGAGTAAAAAATGTCAAGGAGGTTGTGGAAGTCAAAGAGGAATTTGGTCAAGAGGAGTTTGAACGGGGAGAAATCTTAGAAAGCTTAGTAATTGATACTCTTAAAGTATGTAGAGCTGCAAATCAGGTAGACCATCTAATTTTTCTTGGTATCAGAATATTTTGATTTCAAACAAAAATGTACAATTTAAACTTGATACGGGAGCAGAGGTGAATATTCTTCCTCTGGCGTTGTTTAGGAAATTGGGTTCCCAAAATCTGAAATCTACGAAAGTAATTTTGGAAACATATGGGGGATTCAAGGTTAAACCTTTGGGAATATCGAATTTGTATTGTAGTGTGATGGTATGAACAAAAATCAAGAATTTGTTGTTGTGAATACTAGTTCGGTACCTTTATTAGGCTTGAAGTCTTGTATGGATCTCAATTTGATCAGAAGACTTGATGTTGTTCAAGAATGTAGAAAAAATGAAATTATGAAACTTAATGAGGATTCGTTCATGGTGTTGGGAAGTTCAAGGATAAATGTACAATTGTATTAGAGCAAGATGCAAAACCAATTGTTAGGCCTCCTCGGCGTGTCCCAATGACTATTCGGGAAAAATTAAAATCTACTTCAGAAGACTTCGAGAGAAAGGGAATCATTGAAAAAATATTAGGGGGTGTTGAGTGGGCCAGCAATTTGGTAATTGTGGAAAAACCGAATGGAACCCTCAGAGTGTGTCTAGATCCATATGATTTGAATAAAGTTAAAAAAAGAGAGTATTACTTGATACCAAAAGTTAAAGAAATTTGTGCTCAACTCACGGGTAAAAAATGTTTCTCTGTTTTAGATTTAAAAGATGGTTTTTATCATGTGGAATTAGATCAGTCTATGATCTTTGTACATTCAGTTTACCATTTGGCTATTATAAATTTCTAAGACTTCCGTTTGGGTTAAGTCTAGCTCCAGAGTTTTTCCAAAAAGTCAACTACAAAAACTTTGGTGATATACAGGGTGTCATAATTTATTTTGACGACATATTGATATGTGCTTCAACTATTGAAGAACATGATATAATTTTGAATAACGTTTTTGAGAGGGCCAAATGTTGAATGTGAAATTTAATCCTAATAAATTTCAATTAGAGTTCAGCGCGTTAATATTTAGGTCATACGTTTTCAGAAAATGGAATGGAAGTAAATGATGATAGAGTGAAATCTGTAATGAATAAGGTACCACCAAATAATAAAACTGAGCTTCAAAAAATATTGGGAGTTTTCAATTATTTTAGAAATTTCATCCCGAATCTAGCTGAAGTAACCAGTAGCGGCGTTAGGGTAGGGCGCGGTTGGGCGACCGCCCAGGGCGCCGGATATGAAAGGGGCGCCGCAGGCGCATCTTCATACAGGGTGTTATGTAAGTACGTGGCCAAACTTGAAGGGGTGATTCTTCGAGTAATTCCAAGACGAAAAGTTCATATAAACATAGGTCCGGTAATGCTTAGTTTTCACGATACAGGGTGTCAACATTCTCTAAACTCTAAATCAGATATAGATGGTTGTATGCTGAGTGATAAACTCGTAAGTCTGAAATCTTTTCTGTCTGATCAAAATGTGGTTACTCCTGTTTTTGTTTTGAATCTTATCAAAGATCGCAACTTACAAGAACTATATTCAAATGTATGGATAGCATTGCGAATATTATTGACCATACCCGTAACGGTTGTTAGTGGGTAGAGGAGTATATCTAAGCTTAAGCTGATATCTGATCGTCAATATCTCAATCTAGATTGACAAACTCGGCAACTTTGTCAATTGAAAATGAAATTATTCAAAACATCGACTTTAATAACCCAATAAAAGAGTTCGCCGATAGAAAGGATAGAAGAGTAATTTTCTTTAATATATGGTTATTTCTTTTAATAAATGGTTATTTCATTATATCCTTTGCGTTTTTTCGTATTGGTTTGAATTGCAGTTAGGGGGCGCCGTAGAAATCCCGCCCAGGGCGCTGATAGTGCTAAAACCGGCACTGGAAGTAACTGCCCCTCTTAGATATCTATTAAGAAAAACTGTTTCATTTTCTTGGACAGATTACCATGACAAAGCTTTCATTGCAATGAAAGAATTACTTTCCAAAGCACCTGTGCCTAAAAACTTTGATGAAAAAAAAAACTATTCAAGCAGATGCTTCTAAGAGTGGGTTGGGATGTTGTTTGCTACAGGAAAATAGACCTGTTTTCTTTGCTTCAAGGAGTATGACTGATACTGAAGTTAATTATGCACAAGTAGAAAAAGAATTGTTAGCTATTACATTCGCTGTAAAAAAATTTCATGATTTCATATATGGTAGAAAACTAATAACTGTTTGGACAGATCATAAACCTTTGGTATCTATCATGAAAAAGAAAATATCTGATATCACTTCAGCAAAACTTCAGAGATTAAAACTGAAGTTGGTTAAATATAATTTGGAAGTCAAGTATATACCTGGAAAATTTTTATATGTTGCTGATCTTCTTTCTAGGAATTTCAAAAAAGAATTTGTTGAGAATGATCCATCAATGTTGGAAGTTGTACACAATGTGCATTCTATTGTGAATATTTCAACCGAGAAAAATAAAAAATTCCAAGAGGAAACTGAAAAAGACTGTATTTTGAATAAAATCATCAAATACTGTAAAGAGGGTTGGCCTTGTGGTGACAAAATAAATGGTCAATTGAAAAAGTATCTACCTTTGAAAAGTGAGTTACAGGTCATAGATAATATAGTGTTCCTCAATAATAGAATTGTTGTGCCATATTCATTACGTTGCTATATGTTAGGCTTGTTACATGAAAGTCATTTCGGAATGGTTAAAACAAAAAGTAGGGCTAGGGAAGTGTGTTACTGGCCATCAATAAATAAAGACATTGAAGATTATATAACAAAATGCAGAATTTGTGAAAAATTCAAAACTTATAATGTTAAGGAACCTTGGTTCCACATCAGGTGCCAAATAAACCATTCTCAAAAATTGCAGCTGATATTGGTGAATATGGAAAGTCAAATTATTTGATTATTTTTTATTATTCTTCAAAGTGGCTTGAAATTGTCCCAATAAAGAATAAAACTGCTGAAGAAATTATAAATAAATTTAAAATTTGTTTTGCTACACATGGTGTACCCGATTTGTTGGTTTCTGATAATGTACCATCTTCTTCTTTTAAAATGGGAAATTTTGCAAGAGAATATAATTTTAATATTGTGACCAGTAGTCCTCGATACCCTAAGACTAATGGGTTAGCAGAAAGCGGAGTAAAGATTGCAAAAAATATTTAAAAAAACAGTTTTGATTTGAATCTTGCACTATTGAATTATAGGGTAACTCCCATAGAAGGTATTGGTTTATCACCTGCTCAATTAATTATGAATAGAAGTTTGAAAACAAAAATACCTGTTACTGATAATTTGTTGAAACCAAATAGAGTGTCCTTAGATGATGCTCATACCCAAATATTGAAGAAACAAGCAGTGGCAAAGCATCAACATGACAAAGTTTGTAAAAAAAACCATCAATGGGAGCCTGGCGTAGTAATAAAAAAGCTGGTACTCCACGTTCTTATATAGTTAAAGATGCGGATGGAACTGAGTATAGAAGGAACAGTATACATTTGAGGGTTTCAAAAGGTGACAATTCAGTGAGTGAACATACAAATATATGTGATAATGGCTCAGAGAAGGGAGAAATCATTGCTAATGGTTCATTGGAAAATGAAAAAAATATATCAACATCAAATGAGGAGCCATCATCACATATTCATGAAGAAAATCAGCAAAATTACAGAAGTAAACGTAATATCACTCTTCCTAATAGATTCAGAGATTTTATAATGAATTGATTTAATGAATATAAAATTCTGAGTAAATATAATGAGATGTTGTGTATTTCCATTAATTGGTTAAGTTACAGTTGTATACTCGGTATTCATGTATATAGGATCAGGTCATTCATGAGTATATGACTACTGTCAATTTTGATAGAAAGTTGTAACAGTCTTTTTGAATAAGTAAAAGATATAAAACTGTAAAGACTGTTTCATTTAGTGAACATAACAAATCCTACTGGCTCGGAGTTCGAAATGACAAAATAAATAATTTCATATGAAATATGATCATTTTTGTAGTTTAAATTGAATGAAAATATTACGAATTATTAGTTCTTCATTTTATAGGCTATCTCATACAATAACAAATCAAAGTGTGCATCATGGAGAACAATTACGTCAGTTCAAATCCTACTGGCTCGGAGTTCGAATGGGAATGACAAAATAAATAATTTCATATGAAATATAGATCATTTTTGTAGTAAAAATTGAATGGAAATATTACGAATCATCAGTTCTTCATTTTTCAGGCTATCTCATTCAATAACCAATCAAAGTGTGGAATTATTACGTCAATTCAAATCCTACTGGCTCGGAGTTCAAAATGACAAAATGAATAATTTTATATGAAATATGGATCATTTTTGTAGTATAAATTGAATGGAAATATTACGAATCTCATACCGAGAATTGTCCTGGAATCCACCCTGAAGTTGCAAAATATGCATTTCATGTGAGTCCATTAATATTTTCCCAGATCTTATAATGTAATAGCGACTGCTTGAGTCATCGGACTCTTTCTCCGAATATTCTTACGAGTGAGAAGTAGGCCATTATCACTCGACGGAATAACAATGACACAAATGTTACAAATTAACCAAACCGAACGCTTTTGAGTGAAACTTCTGTATATCGACTAGAGGGGAAGCATTCCGCTTCTTTTAGTCATGCTTGGCAAAAACAATAACAGCATAACACAGAATTATGCAAGAACACGGTATGTTTTACGCGGAATTCTTCTTTAATTTGGCCGCTCTGTCGCGAAGATGAGTTCAAGGCTGGTCTTAAACACATTCTTGCGTGGTGACGGATACACACTGTAGCGATGCCTTGCTGATATTCGGACTGGGGCTCACACGAACAGTATACCTATCTAGAGCGCGGATTTTCGGGCGTTGAGAAAAATGAGATAGAAGGAACTATAGAAAGAGTCATTTGGAGGGTCAAGTGAATGATTGCTTGGCAACAAAAGCAGCAAATCATTGAAATAATCATGAGTTTTTATTTTATACAAAATTTAAATGTTTTTTAAATTTTTAACATCATTTGTATAACGATGATGTGGAGTACGTTATTTCTTAAATTTTGATACAGTTATTCTCAACAGAAACAGTAAGGCATCGACCCATTCATCAATATGTGGAAGAATATGCGGAGTCTCACGTTATTATTATTCATTGATATAGTGTAGTAAATGTGCAAATATTCTATGTTTTCTCAGCATAACGGATGTGATAGGTGGAAACACTCAAGAGAACTAATTGGTGAAATTAATAAACGTGAATTGGAATGGAAATTTGTGGTAGTTTCTGTTTTGAACTTTCTGGTATCAGTTTATTGGGTTCAGGTTCTCAATGTTTCCCATCTTATCTTATGAGGGTTCCGTTTCTTCCTTTCGAGATACCAAACCCTGAAAACGTTCCAGAAAATCACTATATATATATATAGGGTTTGGTATCTCGAAAGGAAGAAACGGAACCCTCATAAGATCACTCACGCGTCCGTCTCTCTGTCGTAGAAACGATTCGGCACAGTAATACATTTCATCAGGCCACATTTTTCACAATGGTTAACACTCCGAAATATACATTCACAAAATAAACAAAATGAAAATTGAGTAAATATTTTTTTAAATTCATATATCATTCAAAATGGTTTGTTTGGGGTAAACAAAAATCATTTTCCATTATATCGAATAACATGTTCGAAAAATATGCAAAAATGAACCATCACCCCTATCCTTGGAACTACTGGATCTAAAGTTTTGAAGAAATCAGGGAATATAACACTCTATTTGAATTACAAGAATATCGTAACGAGAGTACTTATTTTCATAGACTTGTAGAAATTAATTTTACAAACTTATCATTTCAGGACGCTCGGAGGTTCCCATTCTGAATTCTTCAAAAACAGACGGTATGAACTTTTCTATTTTGGGGTAATTTAACTATAAAGTGGCTATTCAGTTTTTGCCATTTTGATTTTTCTTGTTCATTCTCGTATATAACATCACATCGCTCCGACAGCTCATTTGTTATAAGGACAATATGAGAAAGGGGTAAGGATTAATTCGAGGTTGTTCTTTCCATAACAGACTAACCTCATCTCGACTAGATGAAAATCAATGTGATTTATATGTCAATATGGGCGGATCTGAAAAGATAAACCACTCCAAAACCTGACAATCATCGACATTATTCTCTTTCAGCAAAGTCTGGTTGAACTATGTCATGTCTATTAACTGAAAATGAATAAATAACTATACATTCAATTTAACATGGATCCGACAAATATATTAACGATAACAGTAACATCAGACACTGTGATTCTATACCTATTTAATATTTGATAAACTTCGGAAGTTCAAAGTTCAAAGTTCTTTCTATTATGACATCTTTCTACATACAAAAACATGTGGAATATGCAGGTGAAGTTTCTAATACAAACATATATCAAGGAATAATCCGCAACATAATGCCCTCCTCCGCATAATAATTCAACACCATAATGTTTTGGTAATTTCACTATACATCCCCTTCTAGTCTTATGTTATGTTCTCTTCTCTCGATTCTTAACTTCGTCTTCATTCCCTTGGTTCTCTTCCTTCTCTTGCTTCAGCTTTTTCTGTTCCTTAGTATTATCATTGCAATTGATTCGACTGTTTTCTGGTAATTATGAATATATTCAGATGACTGCCGTATCTAGGGTATAATCGTTGAAAGGGTCGGATAAACTTGCCAGATTTTTTACCTCCGCCACTCTTGAAACTCCATCTCTTCCGGGATGAATTTTCGATACTTTTTCCATCTGGGCGTTTTATATTTTCTCCAGCATTTAATACCATGTCACGTATCACCAATCCATGTTACTTCTGTTGACCAGAATTGACCAGTTCCGCGAAATATTCCTTTTGAATCGTGTTCTCAGTCCGTCTCGAGAATCATGTATTCATCTTTGTCTTTCAATCAAGCTGGTTCTGTTTTTCTTTCATCTTATTCCGGTATCTCACTGCTGGCAATGTCACTTTTGGATATGGAAGGGTTCAAAGGACACAAGGACACAAATAGTTTACATCATCGGAAAAAAAGTTAAGTAGGTCAACTGGTGTACTATAATATACTTCTTTGTTATCTAACATATTCAAAGGTTCTTCGGTCCAAGGTGATCTTGCTAATCTCATATTTCTTTTTTTCGTTAATTATCACCATTTCATAAAAATTAGTCAATGCCTGCTCTTCGAGAATATCATTTGTTATAACCTGTGATGAATCGTGTATACTCAATCACTCTAATTTCTATAAATCTGGTAGTGATAAGTCATACTCTCTCATGAGTGTTTCTCCAAATATGTTTCAACAGCCACAAGATCATCATCGAGGTAATGCTTTCTACTAGTTAACAAATGTCCAAAAATATCGGCTCCTAATAATATTTATTGTATCATTTGTTCAATTGTAAAATAACTTTGAGGATTTGAGGTTGAAATTAACATTCTCCAAAAACACCCTGTATAATTATTTAATTTATCAATTTAAAAAATCACGAAGGTGAAAATAATGAAAGATTGTTTTACAAAAAAATACCCTCAAAAGAGAGGAGTAATGATAACTCGTGAACGAGAACCAAACCTTGTTTCCAGAGAAAAAGTATAGTATTCCGAAATCAACATATTCAGGTAATTTCTCAGATAAAAAGTATAGTACTCGGTAACTATATTGAGAACGTGACCACCTTCTTCAAAGATACATACTTGAGAGAATTCTTCCAACAGAAGAAATGCCTGATAGATAGAAATCTACCTAGACATATATTCACATATATAGCCATACAGAGGGTGGCGAATCCTTTTTTTCGAAAAGGGAAATTCGATATTTCTCTCAAATGGATAACTTTAATTTCTCTGCAGGTTGACAAATCCTCCTTCAGCACTTATGTGCTCAAAAACCTCTTCGATGCGAGGAAAGAATGAGTAGGAAGGAAATATATTTCTGGGATACCCTCTAGATGAGAATCTACTAATGATCGAATGAGTTTAACGGTTATCATGAAATTCAGAAAATTGTCATCGATATGTTATGCAGGAAAAATACAGGCATGAAAGACACTAGGAGATTGAGTACTCTATGACAAAAGCAAAGCAACAATTCACTCAGGTTAAAGCCTTCATTTCCCAGAGGGAACATTATATAGTAATTTCTACAAGATTAGAATAACAAGAAATAAATGTTACCTTGGATTTGTCCTCTGGAAAGGATAGTCCTGAGATATCACAGAATAATCAATCCAGCCTTCGCCCCTGGAAATCTCCTGGTAATGATCATACGGCCTCAGTCAAGAAGGAAAAAATTGTCCATTGAAGTTATTACCACTTATCTGGTACCTGAAATTACCATAAACGTAGAATCTGTCTTCACCAAAATAAACGTTGAACTCGTTTACAAGATTCTATATAAGCCTTTCAAATATGCAACATGACCCGAATGAAGAAAATACTGAAAGTATAGAAAATTATAAGCTTTGAAAAAAATGTTTTTCTTTGAATTTAAATCAACGCAATGAAATCCGTAATAAGCAAAAAGTCGAGCAAGACATGTTTCAATATCTGAAACATTTTTTTTATATAACCCAAACGAGGGTTATATAGAAATTACGTCGAAATATGATTCAAATACAAAAATACTATAATCGAAAAATAGGCAACAATTAGGCAGTTCGAGAACTCACGGATGAACAACGATGATACAAGAAATAGAAAATTCTAAATAGTGTGAATTGATTCGACTGAATATATTAGGATAGAACGAAAAAGTCGTTACAACCACCACAACCGGTGCAAAAATTTTGAAACTCTAGGAGGTTACACATTTTTATCAGTTGCCAATTGAAAACAGGTATTTAAGATAGGCAGGAGAAATTAGCTACTCGCAGTTTACTTCTGTAAAACTACCAAAAATTCTGAAACACTTATATATTCCAAGGTACAATGACTATAAAATGAGGAATGAGTGAAATTTGAAAACACCAAAAATAAATTCCTGGATATAGGAGACCTCAATCCTCGTTCCGAAGATACATTCGTGAATGGGCTGAACATAAATTGTGTTCGATACCGAAACCCAATACTTTCAACACCTCCTGCATACATGACAGGCAAAATGGGTGAAAGATACACAAAAATCAACAACATGTGTAAATTATAGCATTTACAAAGCTAAAGTTTCTACTCGTTGCATTCATGGCAAACTAAATGAGTGAAGGAAAAATACATTTGAATAAATTAAATGAGTATATTGTAGCATTTACCAAGCTAAAGCTTCAACTCTCTGTTTCCACAACAGACTAAATGAGTGAGGGGAAAGATAAATTCAATTGTGTACATTTGAGCATTTACCAAGCTGAAATTTTGACTCTCTGTATTCACAACAGACTAAATGAGCGAAGAAAAACACAAAGTCCTTTCAAATAATCCAGCCAAGGTGTCCTCGGCGATGCAAGATATTAGGTGCTGTGCCGGTGAGAAACATCCATAACGACACGTCTTCAGATTATTCGAGACAACCACCGATCCCACTGAATCAGGACAAAGGAAGCCCCCATCCACCACCAACATGGCGAAACAAAATCATACCACTACAAAATATAACCAATTTTGGTTCAACCAGCTGTCACCTTCAACTGGAGTGACTATAGTGTCACCGAACTAGAAATGAACTTATGGTTCACGAACCAAAATGTCGAAATGTACGGGAGTGTTCCCAATTTTGCCACTGTGAGCAAGTCTTCAGTCTACCTCCAGCCGCCACTTAAGACCTCAAGTCATGATCGCCCATAGACTCACGACCAGCTAGCTATTGGTAACCCTCCAATACGTTTCCTTTCGAAGATCCTGTCAAATTGATGCAACCCCAGGCTGAACTATGTTTTTTTAAAATTTTGAATGTGTGCTAATTCAACTATAAATAAGCCAAGGAAAAGGGAGAGATAATATAGATAAGATAACCAGATAATATGAAGAGATAAGATACGCAGATGAGATAAAGCGATAAGATAAACAGCTGAGAGAGCCAAACCCAACCAACAGATGGCAATTGGCACCCTTGCTGCTGTATCACAGTAACCACGATACGTTGCCAAAATTGTGAAAAATCAAAACTTACCAACAGATAATATCGGAGAAAATTTCGGAATATACGGAAAAAGTCAAGGATCACCTAAAAAAAAGTATTCTCAAGAAAACTGATGTTCCACTGAAAAGTTGTTAGGCAATCTCAAACGAAGTGAAATTTATCACCTCCCAGTCCAAGATACAATTGTCCAATAGCGAGGAAGAGATACAATGCGATCATATTAAAGAAACTCCAACGAAATGAAATACATCATCTCCAGTCAAAGATCCGATTGTCTAATAAGGCCACGAGAAGATAAGAAACGAAAAGAAAATGACAAATGAAAAACATTGACGTAGTCTGTAACCAGATTTCAAGAAAGATATAGTATTTTTTACAAATTCGAATTGAAGAAACGACAAAAAAACTACGCAAAAATGATTCGAAATCAGTCTCGAGCTTTCCTTTTTGGAAGTACAGATTTTGCTCCAGGAATTACCAAAAGATAAACACTTTCCCAAAGTACTCTTATCGACCCTTCAGCTACGTTCTACATCAATATTTACACTTCTTCCTCAAAGTTTGATTTTGACAACCAAACGGTCTAAGTTGCTGCAAATATAAGGAAAAAACAAGAGGTATATCGATATAGCTTTCAATAAACCAATGTGTTCTCAACCAAACAATAGACGAGTACTTAACCGAAAAGATACTCACAAAAGAAAATAGTCTCAAATCCCTCTCACAAGAGCCCTAAGAATGGAAATCAAAGGAATTCTCAGGCTTCCCTCACAGAGCCCTAGAATAAAGGTCTAAAATGAAAATGTATTCTGACAGTGGTCACTTCTGAGACATTCACTCAACATTTTTTTTTTTTTTTAAATAGGTATATCCTAATATACAACAAAGATAATATATAATGTAAAAAAGTAAAATGCTCCTTTCAAAGTTGTGATTTGGTGTCCTCTTGATCATAGAAGAGGACGTATGCTCCTCCACTCACAATAGATTTTGGATGATAGCGGTGATACTCTCGAGTCATTGTACTCGTGCCATGTGCCTGCGTGAGGGTGCCTACAGTAAGCCGTGTAGTGTCCGTTAAGAGTTGTTCCGCTATGGTTGGATACAGCATACAAGTTGTAGCGACACGGAGCTTCGTTATCTACTGCATAAATATTCATGGAAAGTCAATGAAGACATTTAGTTGTCCTCTGAATCTATCCTTCTGCGAAAATCTTTCATCAAAGAACCCTTCATACTTGATATGCTTGTGTTGATATCCTTCAAATGTTCGTTTTTTCTCAGATACTCGAGCAACCATCTGGTATTCGATAAACATTGTATTGCGCTATTCATAAAGCAAGTATTGCCAATGTTTTTCAAACCATTAAGACCGAGAGTTTTGGAGCTTCTGAACACAAGTGGTTTCATGGAATTATAACTGAGGGAGATGCGCTCACCGCTACTGCTATCTTCAAAGGATTTTCTCTATCATTGGAACTCGATTGGAGGCTGCTTGATATCGAGTTGGGTAAAGATATGGCAGATCGCGCTATTTTGTTGGAAGTGGATGAATCCAAATTATACTTCTCAGGTATTTGGCTCCGAATATTAGACTTATGGATACTACTTGACATGTTAATTCTTTGTGGACGAATGAATATATCATCCAAACGTTGAGTAGCGGTAATAGAACCCAGAATTGACGAACTTTCACTATTGGATATCGAGCTATATTGAGTTATTTTCTTTTTAGAATGGGTATTGTAGAAAAATTCATCCCTATGACGTCCAACTGGAATGGTTCCCAACACCGAAGCTGCATTACCTCTTTGAATGGCGATGCTGATGCGTTGAAGGAGAAAGCTGGTGGATCTCCTATCATTGGTCTCTTGGAAAATCTTTCTACCAATCTCTTCAATAAATTCCGTTGCTTGGAGGCCAAATACTCCGTAGGTTTCAATAGCTACAGGGTAGAAAATGTAGAGATTTCTCAGGTTTTGATATTTCTTTATCTTAACTTTCTCTCCATTTTCTGCAGCTGCACCCTTGCGAATGGAGGTTGAGTTCAAGTGTGATGTGGCCATAGTGTCCATACAAGTAAAATCCCATACCACTGGTTTACCAAATTTCCAAGGAATTAATGTCATTCCATCTGGTCGTCTCCCATCATCATCATCAGATAGCTGGAATTTTGGCAGTTATCAAAGCTCTCTTCATCAAGTCATTGACTGCATCATGGCGGGACCAACGACCAGCGCTAAATTTGCAACTCAAACCATGAACCCCAGATTCATCTACTTCAGCACCACATTTGCATTTATGACGGACAGAAATTCTGAATGTTTCATCGTCAAGAAGATTACCCAAAGAAGAAACTGGTAATGCATCGAGCCACGCACCTGATTCCTTTGAAGGCACTACATTGAGACGAGCCTTCTGAGATGTAGATACAGCTGTTTCAAACAGATCATTCAAATTCAATTTCAAGAGCGGACAATCCCATGCACTTTGCATTTTCTTATCCGTACCTTGCAGAGGGACATTGACTTTAGAAATCCACAATCTTTCGCCTTCTTCATAGAAAGAATCTATCAATCCAAAAAAATCTGATGGGAGTATCGAGTTTACCAAATGAGAAACACTATTTAAGGAAGATAAAAATGCTGGTTAGGTGAGTGATGATGCCAAACGAATACCCAATCCCCCCATTTCCACAGGAAGCGTTGCTTGAAGCCATTTCTCGTAACGAAATTGATTATTTGTTATCGATTCGAGAGTACTTTTTATCAATTCATCGAATTTCTCTAACTCTAAATTACCATGCCATGTTGGAGAACATCTAAGTATATACATAAGTTTGGGTGATGCCAAACAGTTTTTTAGTAGGAAAAAAGCAGCATGAGCTGGAATTTCTTTGAGCCGTGAAGATATTAGTGAGAGAGAGTCTGTTTTATCTTTGATACATATAGAAAGAGCCTCAAGAGTAACAGGTGCACCAAGAAGTACAGAATCAGATTCTATTAATAATTTCAAACCAGGAATGAAATAGACGAACTCATCGAAAACTTTTTGATTTGGAACATCAAGAAAGAAGATTTCACATTTATTGGTATTCAATTCGATACCAATTTCATACAAATTGGAAATGATGTATTTCAAATCCTCCAAAATAACATTTTTCTCTCCTCCTATTGAACCATCATCGAGATACCAACCGTTGAACTCGCTCTTGATCGACTTGGTCAAATCGTCGATTGCAAGACAGAAAAGAGCTGGACCTAATGGGTCTCCTTGTTGGATTCTTCTCTCTGAGATGATGATTTCTTCACCAAAATTTAAAAAAGAGGGAAAATTTCAACATTGATTTAAGAATGGAAAGATATTTGGTATTGAATCCTTCACCTTCTTCAACAAAAAATTTCTGTCATGCACAATGCATTTTTAAAATCTAGCTTGAGAAACACTCTTGATATCGGGTTTGGGTGTTGATTAATATACTGTCGTGCAGCATGGGCAACAGCTTCGCACCCTCCAGGAGTTCCAGAACCAAACTGAGTTGGACGAAAAACTTCTCCTAGCTTTTCTTCCATACTAAAACACGCCAATTTTGCCACTAGTCGACGATAAAACATTCCAACTGCTATGGGTCGAATTCCACCGTCTTTCTTTTTAAAGCACAAAGTGAAGCTCCATATAAAACTGGTAAATGCCATGGTGAGATAATTCTTGAGCCCCCCTCACAGAGCCCTAAGATAGATCAGACATATCGAAACAACCACAGAAAAAAAAAAGATAAAGATGGAATATGACCTCTAACGAGAAAATAAGATAAAAATTATCAGTCGCCTAAACCCTCGGACCCAGCACTAAAATATTCTTCATGAGATAGGTTTGAATCGTTATCAACAGAAGCGGTTTCTAGATCCCCAACATATCAACGTCCCAAGTCTTCGCCATCCATGTATTTAAGCTCGAAAACCAACTTAGAAGTAACCCTATATATAAAAAAAAGGAAGATTGATTTGTTTGGATTCTAATAAAATCACCATCTGCCTACAGCTGTTTCATGGTTTCCCAATCATCAGGACGGCTTGTGGTCTTCTTTGAATTCTACCTACCGGCAAGGATAAAAATGTGAAATGCATAAAATTATAGAAGTGACACCTATAATTTGTGGGGTGAAGCTTAGACCTAATGAAGTGGAATTCAATGACACGAAATTTCGTGCACCATTGATAGGTCACCAACAGATGTCAGTATAGGCCAATCCACGCAGCAGAATTCGTACTTCTAGTGCGTTCAGAGTAACGCAAAACAAATAAAGGAAGAAAGAGAGATTTGTTTCGATTCCAAAAAAACCACCATCCGCCCACAGTTCATTCATGGTTTCCCAATCATCAGGACGATTTGTCGTCTTTTATGAATTCGAACCAAATCTCTCACAGTGCTAATACCTACCGTCAAGAATAAAAATGTGAAATTCACAAAATTATAGAAGTGACACCTATAATTTTTGGGGTGAAGTTTAGACCTAATGAAGTGGAATTCAATGACACGAAATTTTGTGCAACATTGATAGGTCACCAACATATGTCAGTATAGGCCAATCCACGACACCAAAAGTCGTATTTCTGGTGCGTTCAGAGTGACGCAGAACAAATAACGCAAGAAAGAGAGATTTGTTTCGATTCCAAAAAAGCCACCATCTGCCTACAGCTGTTTCATGGTATCCCAATCATCAGGACGGCTTGTGGTTTTTTTTTAATTCGAACCAAATCTTTCACAGTGCTAAAACCTACCGGCAAGGATGAGAATGTGGAATGCACGGAATTATAGAAGTGATACCTATAATTTGTGGGGTGAAGCTCGGACCTAATGAAGTGGAATTCAATGACATGAAATTTCGTGCAACATTGATAGGTCACCAATAGATGTCAGTATGGGCCAATACACGATACCAAAAGTCGTTCTCCTAGTGCATTCAGAGTAACGCAAAACAAATAACGAAAGAAATAGAGATTCGTTTCGATTCCAAAATAGCCACCATCCGCCTACAGCTGTTTCACAGTTTCCCCATCATGAAGACAGCTTGTGGTCTTTTTTGAATTTGAACCGAATCTCTCACAGTGCTAATACCTACCGGCAAGGATGAAAATGTGAAATGCACAAAATTATAGAAGTGACAACTATAATTAAATTTGTAGGGTGCAGCTTAGACCTAATGAAGTGGAATTCAATGACATGAATTTGCGGGCAACATTGATAGGTCATCAACAGATGTCAGTAAAGGCCAATCCAAGACATCAAAAGTCGTACTTCCAATGCATTCAGAGTAACTCAAAACAAATAACGAAAGAAAGGCGATTTGTTTCGATTCCAGAATAGCCACCACTTGCTTACAGCTGTTTCATGGTTTCCCAATCATCAGGACGGCTTGGTCTTTTTTGAATGTAAACCAAATCTCCCACAGTGCTAATACCTACCGGCAAAGATGAAAATGTGAAATGCACAAAATTATAGAGTGACACCTATAATTTGTGAGGGGAAGCGTAGACCTAATGAAGTGGAGTTCAATGACATGAAATTTCGTGCAACATTGATAGGTCACCAACGGATGATTGGGAAACCATGAAACTGCTGTAGGCGGATGGTTGCTTCTTTGGAATCAAAACAAATATCTCTCTCTTCCGTTATTTGTTTTGCGTTACTCTGAACGCGATAGAAGTACGACTTTTGCTGTCGTGTATTGGTCTTTACTGACATCTGTTGGTGACCTATCAATGTTTTACTGAATTTCGTGTCATTGAATTCCACTTCATTAAGGTCTAAGCTTCACCCCACAAATTATAGGTGTCAATTCTATAATTTTGTGCATTTCATATTTTCATACTTGCCGGTAGGTATTAGCACTGTGAGAGATTTGGTTCGAATTCAGAAAAGACCACAAGCCGTCCTGATGATTGGGAAGCCATGAAACAGCTGTAGACGGATGGTGGCTTTCTTGAATCGAAACAAATCTCCATTTCTCTCGTTATTTGTTTTGCATCACTCTGAACGCACTAGGAATCTCTATTTCTTTCGTTATTTATTTTGCGTTACTCTGAATGCACTAGAAGTTCGACTTTTGGTGTGGTCACCCCAAAAATTATATGTGTCACTTCTACAATTTTGTGCATTTCACATTTTTTTCCTTGCCGGTAGTTTTCAGCACTGTGAAAGATTCGGTTCGGATAAAAAAAAGACCACAAGCCGTCCTGATAATTGGAAAACCGTGAAACAGCTGTAGGCGGATGGTGGCTTTTTTGGAATCGAAACAAATATCTCTTTCTTTCGTTATTTGTTTTGCGTTACTCTGAACGCAGTAGAAGTACGACTTTTGGTGTCGTGGATTGGCCTATACTGACATCTGCTGGTGACCTATCAATGTTGATGAAATTTCGTGTCATTTAATTCCACTTCATTAGGTCCAAGCTTCACCCCACAAATTATAGGTATCACTTCTATAATTTTGTGCATCTTACATTTTTATCTTCGCCGGTAGTTATTAGTACTGTTGAAGATTCGGTTCGAATTCAAAAGAGGCCACAAGCCGTCCTGATGATTGGAAAACCATGAAACAGCTATAGGCGGATGGTGGCTTCTTTGGAATCGAAACAAATCTCTCTTTCTTTCGTTATTTGTTTTGCGTTACTCTGAACGCACCAGAAGTACGAATTCTGGTGTAGTGGATTGTCCTATACTGACATCTGTTGGTGACCTATCAATGGTGCACGAAATTTCGTGTCATTGAATTCCACTTCATAAGGTCCAAGCTACACCCCACAAATTATAGGTGTCCCTTCTATAATTTTGTGCATTCCAAATATATATATATATATATATATATATATATATATATATATATATATATATTTGTTGCGTTTAGCTATATAATGTAAATATCATTATATAGCAATACGCAACAAAAAAATGACACACATTTGACGGTTCCTACGCAAAAAGTACCTTACTCTGAAACTTGGGGAAACCAAACGGGATGACATCATAAATAAACTCTTCACATTGATGTCTCTACCTCTGCAACGAATTGTCGAGACTTCGGAAATCATTCTTGGAGTCAAGAAGCAGAAAACGCCTGAAGGTGAAGAGGAAATTGAGCAAGAAGATGACAGCTTGTTCCCCAGAAATTTTCTCGAAAGTTCAATGAATGAGCACCTGAATCTCTATCCGCCCATGACATGCGGATACTCAAGGTTGGCGACAAATATGGCTTCTAAAACCAAATCGATAGAGGAGCCATCATGTATTATAATGAATATTCATCCTATTCTCCAACCATGCAAATGAGTAATTATAGTCGAAACTGATTCCTACTACGAGACAATTGCTGGAGAACTGGCTGGCGGACACTGTGGCTGACTTGTAATAACAATTATAATTTGGTTCGGAAATCAACCAGAAGAAATGATTCGCGAAATAATTATTTTAAAAAAACATTCTTTGAAAATCAAATCCAACGTTGTTATATCCATTATTATGAGGTCCAACAAAAGTTAAGAAAATTAATTATAGTGGCTGTCTTGGCAACATGCCCGTTAGGTTGTCCTGTGAAGGTGAAATAAGGAAATCCTCGTTACGGATTTTACGGCAGAATATATTATTCCAGCACCAGCAACAGATGAATCGTTATTGAGTTTTGATATTCTTCCAATGAATGTTTTATGAATCTCTCATTGTCAACGAGGCATATATTAGTTCAGAATCCCAGGTTCATATGTATTTTGATTGCGACTTTTTTGTAAGTTTGTTTGAATAAGTCGTTTTATGAAATCAATGAATAATATTTGGATGCCATAATTCATTGGTTGAATTCTTACATCAGAAGATATTAGAGTTGAAAGTTGGAGCTCATAATTTTTGAGAAAAAAAAAATCTCAACAAAACTTTGCTCAAAATTCCCGAAAAAACAGGTTCCATTATCTTTGGCATTTTCATGGTTCATTCTGAATGACTTGAATATTTTCTTCCTCAATATTCGTTTAGAAAGAGACGAAATTTGTCGAGAAAAAAAATGGTTCCACGTAAGAAATATTTTATATGGATTGTGTACTAGAGGAAATAATCAGACAACGTTCTCCAAGGGATGAAAAATGTTACGACCCTCTGCCGATAGAAAATGCTGTAAATCAAAAATAGAAAGAAATAAATGATAATTCTCTCCGTAAAGCGGAAACCAATATTTTTCATTCACACCGAGATAGATGGGATAACACGCAAGAAAGTGAGAAAGGGATAGACGAAGAGCGGGAGCAAATATTCAAGCTTTTTGAGTATCCGAAAGAGGCGCTGAAGCGGAAAGCAAAAGTTAAACATGACAGCGCAAAGATCTTCCAGTTGGAACGTGTATTATTTATTATAAATAATTGAAAATCTAAGTAAAAACGTACTTTCGATCAGCTATGAAGAGTTTACACCACACGGGCAAGAAAAATGTTGCCACATTGTCGCGAAGTGCAGAAAATTCTAGCTTTCTGTCCTCGTAGTGTAATATACTATTATCTTCAATCAACCGCAAGAATGTCTCGAGGAAATGGAACTTCCACCTAGAGAAGAAGTACCAAACAAACCTGCTGCCGCCAACAGCCATGAAGAGTCTTTAACGTCGTGCAAAGTTTGTTGGAGTAGAAGATGAACCTGGTTTCCATGCCGTGCTTAACACTTGTTAAATGGGATGATCCATGAAACTGGACTATAGTATACAGAGCCCTAATCGAATATTATTTGAAAGTATTTCTATCTCAGTTGAATAAATTTCAAATAATGTTTTCTTATTACGCTCCCACATCGTTTGAGGTAAGGTTTCCCACCAAATTTTCAAGTAATCTCCTGTTGGAGTTTCTCACAATTCAGACTATGAGATTTATGAGGTTATACTTTCGAAGTGAGGTTAGGTCAGAGCGTTGTTCGACACCAGAACTGGATGACGTCATCCGTCATTCTGGACTTGTCCGAGAGACCTGGACGTGCCTAGACTTGTATTATTCAGGAAAACACTTACTTTATCCGAGGTTATTATGAAGGAATTGGGGGAAAAATTATGCTTAAAGAAGTCTTTTATTTATTCATACTTCGGATACATGTGTATATATATATATATATATAGGAGGAATTCAGTGGACATAGCCCTCAGAGAAAAGTGTTAACCGTTGACACGTGTTTCGGGCTCTCGGCCCTCATCAGTACGGTGGAGAAGTGCAAGAATGAACAACAACAAAACGACAATCAACGGAGTCAACAAACAGAAAGCCAGCCGCACATTTGTGGTTTCGGTCAGCAGACCCAAGAATTCCAGGGCAACAACCAACGTCACCACGGAGTCAGCTATAGCTACCTGCGTGACATCCGAGTCCAGGAATATAGATATGAAAGAGAGGAATATCGAGGGGACTTGTTGAAAACAAAATGGAAGGAATTTAGTGGACATAGCCCTCAGAGAAAAGTGTTAACCGTAGACACGTCTTCGGGCTCTCGGCCCTCATCAGTACGGTATCTACGGTTACATTTCTCTGGGGATCCATCCATTCGTTTCAACAGTCTCCTCGATATTCCTTCATATCTATATTCCTGACTCGATTCACTGAGTCCATTTGACGTTGGTTATGGACCTGAATTCCTAGTCGCTGACCGAACTGAATTGCATCTGGCTTCGGTTTATTGACTCCGTTGATTGACGTTTTCTACCAACTGTTGTTCATCCATGCACTTCTCCACCGTACTCATGAGGGCCAAAAGCCCGAAACACGTGTCTACGGTTTACACTTTTCTCTGAGGGTTATGTTCACTAAATTCCCTCCATTTTGTTCCTGACAAGTCCCCTCGATATTCCTCTCTTTTATATCTCTATTCCTGAATTTGGATGTCACGCAGGTAGGTCCGTGGTGACGTTGGTTGTTGCCCTGGAATTCCTGTGTCTGCTGACCGAAACCACAAATGTGCGGCTGGCTTTCTGTTTGTTGACTCTGTTGATTGTCGTTTTCTACCAAGTTTCGTTTATCCTTGAACTTCTCCACCGTACTGTTGAGGGCCGTGAGTCCGAAACACGTGTCTACGGTTAACACTTTTCTCTGAGGGCGATGTCCACTAAATTCCCTCCATTTTGTTTTCAACAAGTCCCCACGATATTTCTCTCTTTCATATCTATATTGCTGGACTCGGATGTCACGCAGGTAGCTATAGCTGCCTCCGTGGTGACGTTGGTTGTAGCCCTGGAATTCCTGGGTCTGCTGACCGAAACCACAAATGTGCGGCTGGCTTTCTGTTTGTTGAGTCTGTTGATTGTCGTTTTCCACCAAGTGTTGTTCATCCTTGCACTTCTCCACCGTACTGATGAAGGCCGAGAGCCCGAAACACGTGTCAACGGTTAACACTTTTCTCTGAGGGCTATGTCCACTGAATTCCTTCCATTTTGTTTTCAACAAGTCCCCTCGATATTCCGATATATATATATATACATATATATATATATATATATATATATATATATATATATATATATATATATACATTCATCATTAAATAGTGCCCCCATGAAAAAGTATTGTGCGATTCGGAGATGAGTGTTCGCATACAAACGGGCTATTGTTCCTTCAGACATCTGAGATAGTCCTAAACATTTTGTTAGGATCGCCTACCCATAACCTATCTTGTTATTAGCCAAATCATCAGAAATTATCACATTTTTCCAAATACATCCTCAAAAAAACTAATTTTTGCTCATAATAGAACTGAAAATAGATAACATTGTCAACGAAAACTCGTTCCATTCGATGTCCTTGCATTATTCATCAACTAGCCATTGACTACATTAAATATAACTTTCAACTCATGAACACAATGTTTCCAAAGAACATATCATCCAAGCCTTCCAGTTTGTCTTTAAATCATCAGTTTTCTCTTTCAACTAGTGTATCTATATACAAATCTTTGGATTTCGTACGAGGAGCCCACTGAGCCCCATCATAGCGTTGTATATGCTTGCGAATTATTAACAAGACTACACCTCAACATACCCCTATACTATATATATATATATATATATATATATATATATATACATATATATATATATATATTATATATATATATATATATATATATATAGTTGATGACATTATGCTTTCCTAACATGAGAATGAAATCGAACATATTTTTTATGCTTTCAATGAAGAATTAAGTTCACATATGAAATCCGGAAGGAAGTGAAATAAAGTTCCTGGACATTTCAATCAAAGTTGAGGATGAAAATATAATCACCAACTGGTATCACGAACCTACCTGTTCTGGCACATACATGAAATTCTATTCTTACCAACCATTGGAATACAAAGTGTATGTTGTTGTCGACTCAATCGCCAGGACAATCTTACCCTCAGATAGCAGGTATCACCAACATAATTTGGAACTCATTTCAAGCACATTAATGGAAAACAGCCACACCAAACATCGCATCAACAAAATACCCGAACAACGCACCAAATACCTTTCACAAACCAATGGAATTATCACCACTGCATACAAAAAAAATTGAAAACCTGTTCAAACCTCTTGATATCTGTCCTGTTTAGAGCTCCTTCGATTCCACAATGTCCACTCTTCCTTCTCTTGAATACCAAGACCCCGTAGAATTCCAAAGTAATGTATTATACAAAATATGCTGTGAGGACTGCATATATGACACTTGCTGTATCGGCGAGACTCGCCAATACACAAACATGCATTTTTATCAAGACAAGTACCACATGGGAAATAACAATCCACTTCATTCAAGCCTAACCAATGACTCCATCACAAACTTCCAAAATTCTGTACAGGGTTGATAACCGTTATGAAAGACTTTTAGCTGAATACATCCGTTAGAACCCCAACAATACAAACACCAATAATTTCATACTATAAATTGTGATTAAACATTCCATCATTGTTTTCCTTAGGTTATGTTGTGACAACAAACATAGTCGGATAACACATCCAACCTTCTTTTTTTTCTACCAAGCTCACTGTCGTCCTCTTCTATAATCTGCTTTCACTCCTTCAGTTCATTTTCTTATATACACCCTCATTTTCAATTCATGTTCATTTTAGTCTCATCACTTCTTAATGCTTCAGTTCGGTTTGTTGTTCTGAAGATGTGTCCAACGTGACACGAAACATGTCGATAAATTAGACAATGGAACATTACAAACCATCTCATCAAGTTCTTCCGTATGGGAATCAGAAAGTATCGTCACTGAACTTGGAACTAGACTACATTCCTACTATAAGTACATTTCTTTTCATTTGTTAATGAAAATTCTCTAAATAATTTTTTTTAAATAAGTTTGGATTATTTTCAACGGATTAGAAGATTACATGAATACCAAACAATTAATGGAATGAAACATATATCGAACATCATGAAATCAATTTGAAAAATCAAAAATAAGAGATTATTCTTGCACGGGTGCAAGAAATAATGTGTCTTTCCTAAACATATTGACTTCAAGGTAGGTGTGTCATCCCAAAATCACAATAAATCTTCAAACCAATAAATTTTTTAAGCAAATTCAAAATATAGGGATACTTGCATACAAATATCTCTAGGCCAACTATCAACTACCGTAAACCAACAGATTCTAAACCAGTTTGTTACATTTGAAAAATAAGGAAATGAAAAAATTAGACAATATAACATAAATAGATTGAACAATATAGTTCGTTCTTCAAATACACCATATAACTCATTTAAAGAGTCTCTGAGAGAAAATATACAAAAAATGGTTCAAGAACATTTTAGGAACTGCTGTAACTGACAACATTGGTCATATACCCCAAATTTTCCAGTCCCACGATTGGGCCAACGGACTTTTTGTAGGAATAATCTCTTCGATCGAGTCGAGACCAATACCAATGACCAAAATCAAAATTCAAACATCATTCAATACACCAGACAAAAACTAAACTGCCTACTATGCAGAGCAAAAAACAACAATAACAAATTCATTGAGTTGAACATATCTTATAAAAAATTACAAACTGACATTAGGAGAGCCAGACCTTTTCTGAAAACCAATGACGACCTTGTGTTACTTCAATCAGACGAAGGTAGGACCCCACAACTCATATACAAAATTGAATACGAAAGTAAAATGACTTCATTACTTTCTGATAACACCACCTACACTCTCATCAACATCGAAAACATTATACAAAAAATGGACAAAGATTTGGTTGAATGCTTGCTTACACAACCAGAAATGAAAATACCTACAAACACCTCAAATGTAATAACGGTACTATTTGTGAAATTCGTGGCCTTGTGAAAATCTACAAAACAGACATTCCCCTAAGACCTGTTTTTGACATTTTTGGACCGTCCACTCAAAAACTATCTTGTTATTTAGCCAAATCATTGGAAGTGCTCACATATAATTAGTTTTTTTTATAAAAAACTATTTTTGCTTATAAATAAACTGAAAACAGATGATATTGTTGTCAACGAGAACTCGCAATTCGTTCGATGTCATTGCACTATATACCAACACACCAGTCGAACTAGCTATTGACTACATTAACAAGAACTTCCAACTCATAAACACTCATTTTTTCATAAAACATTTCATCCAAGCCATCCAGTTTTTCTTCCAATAATCAGTTTTTTATTTCAGCCAGCACATCTATGAACCAATCTGTGAAGGCTGACATAGAGTTGTACATGTTCGAACAAGAAGTCATTAACAGCCTACATCTCAACATACCCCTATAATATAGATATGTTGATGACATTTTGCTTTTCTTACCTGAGAATGAAATCCAACAAACTTTTGAAATTTTCAATTATTTCCATGAGAGAATTAAGTTTACATGTGAAATTCCGGAAAAATGGAATAAATTTCCTGGACATTTCCATTAGAGTTGAAGATAAAAATATAATCACCAACTGGTATCACTAACCTACCTGGTCTGGTAGATAAATGCATTTTCATTCTTACCAACCATTAAAATACAAAAGATCTGTTGGTGTCGGCTCAATCGACAGGACAATCTTACTCTCAGACACCAGGTATCACCCACATAATTCGAAACTCATTTCTGGAACATTTATAAAAATCAGGTACCCCAAACCTTTCATCAACGAAATGATGAAGGAACGCCCCAAATACCTTTCGCAAATCTTCAACATCAATGAAACAAAAATACCATCTTCACAAAGGTATGTCAAAGTTCCCTATCACCACTGTATACAAAAAGGAATTGAAAACGTGATAAAACCCCTTGATATCTATCCTTCTTGGAGGTCTTTCGATTCCACATAATCCATTTTCTCTTCTCTTGAAGACCAAGACCCCGTAGAATCCCAAAGTATTGTTATATACAAAATATGCTGTAAGGACTGCAGAGATGACACCCGCTATATTGGCGAGACCCGCCAATACACAAAAATGAGTTTTTATCGACACAAATACCACATAAGAAACAACAATCCACTTCATTCAGGCCTTACCAATCACTTCATCACAAAGCTCCACTTTTTCGACTTTGAAAACACCAACATTCTGCACAAGGTTGATAACAGTGTAACGAAGTTACTATTTTTCCGCTATATTTATCAGCCAAAAATATTTTGTAAGTGCCCCAGGTGTGATTTTGCGCATGATCAAACCATAGCCGTAAGAGGCACATATGCATTTCAATGCTGCGCTGGTAATTTCTGCATACGAGTCCGTACGATACCCCCCCGCAAGAGCTTTTGGTTACTAAGTTTACCCCGCTTACTTGAAAACACCCTCCCCGCTTTCTCTGCATATAGTGCTTGCCATGTGTTTATTTGTTGTGATAACTTGAGGCCGCCCTTCCTGTATTTCTTTGTTATTAATATACCTGTTTATCCTGTTTTTGGTATTCTTTCATTAACTATGTTGAGTAGAATTTAAACATCTAGTGCGCAGTCGCCACCCAGGTTCGAAACCCAGTTAAAGGCAATTAAAGCCTGCCTTGCTGGCCCTGTTACAGTGTCACGACTATATTGACCCCTGGAGTGTCTTTCTTCACTGAGACTGCCCGGAGCAAAAGTGGCCTTTTCCACTATAAACCAAAAGGTGGCGCCCGAGGAAAACCGAGAATAGTGAAAAGCGCCAAAGTTTGATAATAGGGGGAAAAACCTCTTTACAAATTGGCGCCCGAGCAGGGACCGGTTTTTATATATGGTATAACAAGCCTGCTAAAATAAAAAAGTAGGTCAGAGTCCGTTTCCAAGTCAAATCAGTATTCCAAAGCTCATAGTCCGTTAAAAAGCCCTAAAACAAGCTCCGTTGGTCATACCGCATCGAAATATACCGAAATCGGCAGACCTGTCATTTTTGACAGATGTCAACCTCGGCTCAAAAGAGAGTCCATATGCCGAGTGACCCCTCGTTGAATAGGTTTTCGGGGGGTAGAATCGATTGCCATCATCAGTTTCCCGTTCAGGCGAACCGTTAACTAGATACCGGAGTTGAGAAAGAGAAAGCAAGTTCGTAAGATAGAGACGGTTGGGAATCGCCATAACTGATTCCACAGAGTGTGCAACACCGAATTTCATTACAGGCCATCGACCTGTCATCTTTGACAGATTGTCAACTTCGACTCAAAAGAGAGTCAGCAGGCCGAGTGACCCCTCCGTCAATAGATTTTCAGGGGCGCAGAATCCGTTTCAGTCATCCGTTTACTGACTGTGTTGACCATCTGCAAGATACCAGGTCTAAAAAAAAGATAGACAGCCCGGAGAGTAGGAACCGTTGAAAGTTTCTGAAACTGGTGCCGTGGGGTGTACGACACCAAAATCCGTCAAAGGCTACCGACCTGTCAATTTTGACAGATTGTCAAATTCGGCTTAGAAGAGAGCCAGGCGTCCGTAAGATATCCCCGTCACTTGGTAATCGATTGCGCAGAAGCGATCCCCGCCATCCGTTCATCGATAAGACATACCGTTCTCGAGAAGCTGGGGAGTGAAGTTCCGACTGTGAACCAAGTGAGACGTGCCAGCCAAGAAAGTTGAGTTTCGACAGTGAGACAAATAAGACTTACGAGTTCCGAATATTCACCTAAGATGCCGACAGGACTAGGAAGCCCCACGAGCGTGCCAGTGACCACCACAGGGCCGGCCACATGCCCACTGCCTCTGAGTCCAGGTACAGGAAGTGACCCCAACGACACCCGCGTCGGATGGGTATATCAACTACGAAAAGAAGAGCTAGACACCGATCTCACTAGATTCCGATTAGATACAACCGGCACCGTCGACGAGAAGCGAAGGAGAATCATAAAGTTTCTCCGAGAAGGACGGGCAGCATCACCAGCGCCAGCCGTCACAAATCTGTTTTCGTTTCCCACGACAACGACAGGAGCCGTTACAGCCACCGCCCAGTCGACAATCGTACCAACGATAACAGTGACGAGCACCGGGAGTCCGATCATGACACATGCGCTCACCGGGACCCTCGTGGGAGCACAGGCCGCCCCACTGCCGCCTACCCCGAGTATAGGGATGGCTCCACTAAGAGTGAGGGACTGGCGAGTGACCTTTGATGGGACCACTGACCCCGCCGCCTTTCTCGAAAGATTGGAGGAGATTCGAGAATCTCAAGGCATCCCCGCAAACCGCCTCCTACAAGCCATGCCAGAGTTACTGGAAGGAATGCCGGCCCTCTGGTTCAGAAACAACCGGGCATGCTGGCCGAGATGGGAAGACTTTTACACCGCCTTTCAGGACTTCTTCTTCCCCGTCAACTACCGAATTGACTTGGAAGTGGCCATCAGCAGGAGGACACACAACCTGAGAGAGAGTATGACAGCCTACATCACGGACCTGCAGACCATGATTCGCCGCCATGGTGGAATTTCGCCTGATCAGGAGTTAAACTGGCTGTACCGCAACCTACACCCAGAGTTCCGACGTGAAATAAGAAGGACGGACTTCAACAATGTCCATGAATTCCCAAAGCTGCCAGAGAGTACGAGCTTTTGCGAGCCGAGATTGAGTAAGCTCAGAGTACGACTCCAATGCCGCTTTTTGCACCCTACCAGACCCCATCAGCCCCACCAGTGGTCAGTAGGCAAGCCCAACTAGCCACACCGCCCCCTAGGAGCTCAGTAGTCCAGCCAGTTATGAGCCAAGGCAGCCCAGTTATCCGCCGCCCCATCGAAGGAAACCGAGAGTGTTGGCAATGCGGGCAGACAGGGCATTTAAGGAGCCAATGCCAATCAGCCCCAAGGATATTCTGCTCCCGATGCAAGCGAGACGGAGTATTGTCTCGTGATTGCCCATGCCCACGGCCGGAAAACCAAAACCACGACTTGAGGAACGTACAACACCGCCCCCATGACACCTCACCAACCGCCATCATCGCTACCGCTGACCATCGACCGCATCTTTCCGTCAAGATTCCCGGTGGCACCGCTGAAGCGCTGATTGATACAGGTGCCGTAATATCCTATGTCGGCGACAGGATAGCCAGGCAGTGGAATCTGTTAGGAGTACCGAAAACTCCAACTGCTACGAGTTTCGCCCGACTGGCCAATGGAGAAATAGTTACCGCCCCCACAACGTATCACGTGGAGATCCGAGTTGGAGAACACCGCTTCGAGGACTCTTTTGGACACCTGAGTGGCCTGTCATCCGATATGGTCCTAGGAATGGACATATTGAGGAAAAGGCAGTTTGGACTCGACCTAGGAAGTGGCCAAATCTTGGTAAAGAACCAATCCATTGCAAGGGAAGCTCGGCCCGTACCATGCTTTCCAATTGGAGTTATTGAGCCAAGTCCGGCCCTGACACTTTCCAGAGAGGAAGAGGACCACTTGCAAGACTTCCGACAGGACGAATTACGCCCATTCGAGGACATTCATGGGGTAACGCCGCTGGTAGAACATAGGATCCGTCTCCTAAATCCAGAGCCAATAAAGCAGCGATACCGACCCCAGAATCCCAGGATGCAGGAAGTATTCAATCCCAAAGCTGACAGAATGCCACAGGAGAACATCGTAGAACCCTCCGAGAGCCCGTGGAGCTCGCCAGTAGTCATCGTGCGAAATAAAGTTGACAAGCCGAGGTTCTGCAGCGACTTCCAGGAAGTCAATTCCGTCTCCATGAAGGATGCGTACCCGTGGCCGTTCACCAACACCTTCTGGACCGACCAAGCCGCCCCTCGAAGACAAGGACAAGCAGCCGCCGCAGCAGCTCCGGAACCCCCTCTGACTGTATACCTACCCGTCAATAGGGATCTGTGCTGGCGCTGTGGTCAACCAGGACTCACACGCAGAGTGTGCCAACGAAAACGGCCCCTCCTGTGTTGCTCCCGATGTGGCTTGAAGGATGTCCTCTCGCAGGAATGCCACTGTTCCGACCCAGCCGCCCAGAAGAGACCAGCTCAGAGGAGACCAGCCCCGAGGAGACCAACACAAGAAGAACGATGCCCTGTGCCCCGATGTCAACGGTATCCTGACCCGCATGTCCCCGATGCGGATGTTCAGCACCCATTGATGCCGTAGACAGACCCGTAGGATCAGGATGCGGATGCCAGCATTCAATCCAGGAAGATTTTTTTTTTACTTTATTATTGTGGTATGACTATTTTTTCTAATTTTTTTTTGACTGGTAATGATCATTGTACACAGTAGTCCTGTTTGTTGCTCTCCGGCAACCAGGCAAAAGTTTATTGTGTTTTTCATTTGGAATAATTTGAGGTCCACATTTAAGTTTATTTTATTTCCGTAATTTATGTATCAGGTGGACCTACCCCGAATAAAGGGTTCGATATTAGGGGGGGTAGGCACCTGGCGGGCTATACTGATATATTCCGAATGGACCTGTTTTTTTTTTGTTAGAACATAAGGTTGCTAGCCGTCTATGTTTTGAGAATGTTCACAGCAAAACGAGTTAGTTTTCAGGTCCCTCTGACCGTACAAACGCATGTTAAAAAGAAAAAAAAGTTTTTTTTTCTTTTTCCCCGAAGTGGGAAGGGTGTGTAACGAAGTTACTATTTTCCCGCTATATTTATCAGCCAAAAGCTCCCTGTAAGGAATTAAACCCCGCTTGACAGTAATAATAGGTCTACAAAAACCATTCGTGTTTGTGATAAATCCGTGGATTACACATATCCTAATAAAACAGACTAATCGCCTTCCGGAAACAACGCGAATGACGCCAGACGTAGCTAAAATAGCACGCACGAATATAACCTGCGCCGGCTAGCGACTCTCGAGAACACATTTTTAGCGAGCAAGCTGGCTATATACAAACGCCGACGAGACATTTCACTCCTCCGATAGAAGCCCGAGACAGCAGTCCAGTCGAGCCAAGAACGCACGCACCAAGCTGACGTCACAGCACGAAGGATTTTACAAGCTGGGTAAATTATTCTGTGAAAGTATATTTTGTATCGCAAGCGACAGAGTCCACAAAACGGCGCGCGCATATAAGTCGATCGGGAGGTATTCGGAAAAGAGTGAGAAGCCGGCCGTAGTTCCGTTTCGACATATTTCAAAGATTCAGTAGCTTGCCGACCCCAGCAGAAGCAGTCACGCGTCCGAATAGTATCCAGAGTGTGAGCCACAGCCCGAAGCAGTCCACGACCGTCCCGAACTTTGCCGAAGGAGTAAGATTGGAGTTTGGGTAAATATTGTATATCGGAAATATTTTGTAAGTGCCTCAGGTGTGATTTTGCGCATGATCGAACCATAGCCGTAAGAGGCACATATGCATTTCAATGCTGCGCTGGTAATTTCTGCATACGAGTCCGTACGATACTCCCCGCAAGAGCTTTTGGTTACTAAGTTGACCCCGCTTACTTGAAAACACCCTCCCCGCTTTCTCTGCATATAGTGCTTGCCATGTGTTTATTTGTTGTGATAACTTGAGGCCGCCGTCAGCCGCCCTTCCTGTATTTCTTTGTTATTAATATACCTGTTTATCCTGTTTTTGGTATTCTTTCATTAACTATGTTGAGTAGAATTTAAACATCTAGTGCGCAGTCGCCACCCAGGTCCGAAACCCAGTTAAAGGCAATTAAAGCCTGCCTTGCTGGCCCTGTTACAGTGTCACGACTATATTGACCCCTGGAGTGTGTTTCTTCACTGAGACTGCCCGGAGCAAAAGTGGCCTTTTCCACTATAAACCAAAAGGTGGCGCCCGAGGAAAACCGAGAATAGTGAAAAGCGCCAAAGTTTGATAATAGGGGGGAAAACCCCTTCACAACAGTTGTAAAAGACTTTCAGCTCAATCTTTGTACATCCACTTGAACCTCGATAATACAAACACCAAAATTGACGTTCCATACTATAAATTGTGCTCAGATAGATAAATATTCCATCACTGATTTCCTAAGGTTATGTTGTGACAACAAACATTGTCGGACGACACATCTTAACTTCTTCTTCTTCTACCAAACTCACTGTCGTATCCTTTTATAATCTGCTTTCACTCTTCTCGTTCCTCTCCTCATATACACCCTCATTTTCAATCCATTTTAATTTTAGTCTCATCCTTATTAACCTTACAACTTTGTCTCCCAATTATTGATTTGGTCATGTCATTTCATAACAATTCAACTCAAATTAATCCAGTAAGGGTTTTTCTTGATTTTTCATGACAAGCATTGAAACATTTGTAAAAAAATGTATTCAGTAAGTGTTTTTCATTAATGTTCTTATAATAACAAATCTCAGCAAAATATTTTTAGTTTGTTATCTCGATGTCCTGAAGATATGTTCAATGTGATACGAAACAAACCATCATAAACCATCTCATGAAGTTCGTTGGTACTGATACTTGTTAAGCTACGACAATTCCCCTTGTTGTACAGACTGTTCATTAATTTTGGGTATTTTGAGCCGGGAGGAGTTCAATATTCGACGCAAAGGGGAAATATAGCCGATTCCACATGTATGGAATATCTCCCAAAAATTCAAAAAATCGAAATTTTCGAACCATTGAAACATCCCGAAGGTGAATACTCCTTGGCACATTCATAGAGGTTATTGACGTCCAAGTCCAAGTAACAAAATTTCAAAGGGTTGTTGAAAATCGTACCTCTCCCATCATTGGCTTGAGAGAATCGGTTGCAATACTGACTTGTACTTCCCCGAATTCCTTCTCGATGAGAAGAAGCATGTAGACTATGATTATTTCCAGCTCGTATTTGGTGAAGTTCAACATATCTGATCATGAATACTCAGTCCTAATCGAGTCCATTAACACGTGACCCAATTCGCGGAAATTTTCTTAAATGTTAAAACTTTTCAGCATGTTGGTATTCTTGCTTGGAGAAGTCACAATTATTCAAGTGATATATGGCAAAGCTCTTACCTCTAGTTTATTCATTAATCCACCAAATCCTATGGGAATTCACTTTTGCGCGTAGAGAATGCAAATTGTTCATCGTTCAATTTCTGAAATTTGCGCTTTAGGTAACAGAGATCTTCCACTCTGAGCGTGTGACCAACTCGTTCAAACTTTCGACTGAAAAAAAAAAAAAGGATTTTCAATTGAACGTCCGTGTCCTCGTCATTTTGTGTGGAAGGAATGTATTTCTCTTTTTTTATTGGTAGAAGACTCATACTGCCCAGTTTCACAATATCCTGAACAATGAAATGGCTGTCTCAGCCGGTCACGTCATGGAAAACAATGGAAATGACGGAGGATTTTTTGTAAGTAAGGTTACATGGAGTCTGGTCCAATCCCTAAAATCACCTTTGAAGTGGTTGTTGTCGTTAGCATTTTTTTTTGTCTTCTCAATTGATTTTGCGATAAATTTCAATTGTTCCGCAAACCATTCCATCGAGTACAATCCCCGATGACTATCGGAATACGGAAGGAAATTATTGTATGTGCATTCGAGATGAAAACCTGCTCTGAAGGATATATGTTTTTGGTATTTCGACGTTTTGGATTCGGTTTCATCATCAGTGTATGGTTTAAAAATCGATTGAAATTCCATAGATTATGAATGGAACTTCTGTTTCATGTACAAGGTTTTCAAATTCGACGTGATCATATTTTGAAAAAAAATGTACTGATCTGACTTTTGACACTCAACAGTTCGACTGCCTAATATCTCCGAACTTCCAGAATAATTCAGACATCTGTCGAAAATGAGTTCATGAGTATCTTCTCTGATTTGTGAGCCAACCAACCAAAAACGGTCTTCAATCCAAGAGTAATAAAAATGAATGCCTTTTTTACGTCGTCCAATTTTCGGAGGTGCCTCATAGTCGTTCAATTTGACCAAATATTTGTTTAAAATCCTGATCAAGTTAACAATCATTATTATTATTCATTAAATATGTACTTATGGATCACTTCAAATAGTAATTAGATCATGAAAAGTTTATTTTGATAGATTTTATTAGTATATCTGAATATTCTTGTTACAAAACCAGTTTGGAAATATGGACATTAAACGGAAGAGAACAAAAATATTATCGCCAAGGTAAGACAGATACAAATGCATTTTGTTCTGCATTCAACAACATTTTACCAGGACAAATAGGTTACAAAAATAATCTAAGTCCATTTTCAGTGTTAAGATTCAATTTAAAAAAAAAATGTTCCTTCACGTTAATGCAGAAATGTTTACGGTTAATGCTGCTGTGAACAAGATGTGTATGTATTCGGTTATTCAGCATAGTAGTCAATCTTCTTCTAATGCATACGTGTACTTGTTTTACCCAACTTTGGAGTAGAATTAAAATTGTATTGATGGGAAAAATCGAGTCTCAACTAAATGAACTATCCGTAAGAGAAGCGTAGAGGTGTCGCAGCTTTAAACAATTTCCCCCAAAAAAAATTTTTTTTTTGTGGGGAATGAGTTTGATCGGGTACAGAGGAAGCAGGCCTTTCAATGAAATGAATATTCAAGTGGAATATACGTTCCTGTGATTGTATACCTGAATAAATCTTTCGAACCAACCAATGAGTTTTCATTATGTAGATTGAGGATTAAACTTCAAAACAGTTGTACAGAAAAATGATTATGAAAATAGTGCTTATCCACTATAGCTGATAGTAGATTGTTCTATGAGTAAGAAAAGTGATGATTTTCTATCGAGTGGAAATATCTTCCAAAATTCCACAAGATAGAAAACTCAATTCACAGAAAAATATTTCTATTCAATTGAGAATGTTTCCCTTTTCAACATAGAAAACTCACTTTTCTTAGGCACTGAAGCCGCTATTTTTTCGTATTTTTGATAGAAAGGCATTAATTAATCAAATATAAACCATTATACCGGGTGACACGGGATATCGGGCCACCCCTGTAACTTCTGCATTCGTGAACGGATTTTTCTGAAATTTGGTACACTTATATAAGCAACCATTTTGGATTTGATCACATTACAATCCAACATGGCGGACTTCCGGTTTTTCTGGAAATGCCAGTAACTTTGTTTTTTCAAATGAAACACCCTGTATATTTTTACATATTCAAGTTCAACAGGTCAAAACAAGTCCAAACCTTATGTCAAATGTCATTTTTTTAAAACAATTGGGTCGTATAATTTCAAACTTGTGAAAGTCATCAAGCGTGGAAGTTCAAGACGAATTGAAGGAATTGAAACAAAGAAGGGGAATTATAATGCCCCAATAAAACGATTCAGAGAATTTTTGGAGGATACTAAAAATCACGAAGAGATAGAACAAATTGACTGCAGACTTAGTGAGGTTAATAAGCATTTCGATGAATTTGACGTTATATGAGCTAGGTTATAATGTTTTGATAACGCCAAAGAATCAATCCTAATCAATAATTATATAATTCTCACTCATTATCACAGCCTTATTTCATATTACCACATCATGCGGCAAGAAAGCCAAGTAATACAACTTCAGAATGCCGAATAGTAACGATGGTTCCGCGGAAACAAATGTAGGAATATCACTTAATTATAATTCAATGTTGGCTATATTATGCAAGATAATTTGCTATAAATATGCACCTTAGATTATACAAATAGGTATTGGGTAGTAATATCAGAATGATGTTCAAGCAAATTTGGGTTCACCCAGATGATAGAAAATTCCAACAAATTTTATGGAAACCAGAAACCAATTCGGAGGTGCAGCTGTATACCTATGGAACAGCAAGTGCTCCGTTTTTAGTTCGAAGGTATTTGAAGCAATTGCTCTTGAAAACAAAATTTCTTATCCACGCATATGTTAAATTATTCTGAACTCATTCGATATAGACGGTCTCCTGATCAGTTTAAGTACAAGAGAAAAATCTCTCGAAGTGTATGAGGAACTCACCCAGATCTTGGATCAAGGAGGATGCCTCTTGTTGAGTATGGGGATTAGAATAAGATAAAATACGATATATAACCAGACCAATGTAATTAGATGAAAGGCAGCAGACTAATAATTCGCGTTATGACAAATATGAATGTTAACAGAAGTTAATATAACTGACACAAACAGAAACAGACATTAGACATCCGATGGCCAGTACTGTATCTTTTTTTTTTTATGTTCTGGCTCCCACGAAAAGGGATATCCTGTAATGTTCAGAGAACATCATGGGAACCAAGGGAAAGAAGGTAGGAGTTGGTGTTCTTCTTAAATTTCTGGAGGTTGTATGCCTCGGGGAACACCTCCCTAGGCAATGAGTTCCAAGGCCTCGCTGTTCGTTGGATGAACGATTCTTTGGAAAGTGATGTTCTGCAGGTCTCCAAAGTGACCACGAAGGGGTGTGATGACTGAACTTGACGGGTTAGTCTCGAAGAGACTGCCAAAGCAGGAACGATTGTTGATATTTCAGAAGAGCATCGCCCATGAAAATATCTATAAAATGGAGACAAATCGCCAACTTTTCTACGGAGTTTGTAAGCGAGGCATCACCGACGAGACGAATTGCCCTTTTTTGGACAGAATCCAATAGCATCAGGATATGTTTAGGTGCCGCGCTCCAAATATGGGAACAGTATTCCAGGACAGGTCGGATCTGTGCCTTATAGATCATAAGCAGCTGAGTGGGGTTGAAATAGCTCTTGGCACGAAACAAAAAACCAAGTTTTTGGGATGCACTTTTGGCTTGTCTCGCATATTCACATCAATTTCAACTGAGAAAATGGGGGTCAAACGATAAAACTATTTTACAGGACATTTCGGAGAGTTTCGATGATTAAGAAAATATTGTTGAATTTCGCGAAACGACAGATCTTAAGACTTTGGGCATTGCGTGGTTATCGGATTCAGATACATTTGATAATTCAGTTAACATTCAGTTAAATCTCAGCAAAATTACCAAAAAAATGTTTTGAGTACCATATCAAAAATATTTGATCCGTTAGGGCTCATAGGATCTGTCATTATAAAGGCAAAAATATTTTTACAAACACTCGGGATGAACCTCTATCTCCAGAATTATCAGCATCTTGTTTATCCTTTGTACATCAATTACAGTGTAAGAGTGGATAGGCAAAAGCTTATTGACAAATTTGACAGCATCGAAATCCATGGTTTAAGTGACGCATCAGAAACAGCTTGTATTTGTCTTGTGCCAGCTGATTTCACTGAAAATAAAAAAAGCACCTCAATGTGTGTAGAATCAAAGGTGGCGCCTCATTAACGCTTCCACTTTTTGAACTTCAAGCAGTGGTCTCACTGGTCAATTTGGCCAATATGGTAGAAGAAATGTTGCCCCTTCTCGTAACAAGGAGGGTATTTCACATGGACTCAACCATAGTCCTGGCTCAAAATCGAACCGTTTCGTTCTAAGACATTTGTCACCATTCGTGTTACTAATTAAAAAACCTTAAGGAAAAAAAATTAACCTTATATCAGAGGCAAAGGAAAATTTTAAATTTGGAATTCTGAACAAAACCTCATTGGACGAGTGGAAATATATCACTAGAAACATCACTGTATTCTACAAATTTGGTGGAACGGGCCTGAGTTTTTAGCTAAGGATACTTGGCCCACTGCTGATGGCGAATTTTAAACAAAAGCGCTAGACGCAGTGCCAGATATAAAACAAGAAACACAAGTGCATTTTAAATTCAATCAGTGATGAAAATTGTGAGATATTCAGCCGATATTCTAGTTCAATGAAATTGCATTTGTTTCAAAAGATGTACTCTAAATCGAGATAAATTCAGTTCTAGAGTTTTGACAAGTTGTGAAATGGAACATTTTTTGAAATTGCTCTTGAAGTAAGCTCAATATCAAGAACTCCAATCAGGAATTGTCGCACTAAATAAATATAAGATATTATGTCGTAGTAAGATTTCAGAATTAAATCCGTTCATTGATAATGATAAATTTTTACGTGTAAGGGGTAGATTTAAACATTCTAATAAATATTTTCTCCAGAAGCATCCAATTATATTACCAAAAAATAACAGATTAACTAGACTGATGATTGGAAATGAAGACGAAACCCGTTTACATTCGGAAACACATACTTTATTGTCAATTATAAGGCGTAAATATGTGAATATTGGTCTATAGATGGCAAAAATCAAGTGAACTCAGTTGTCAGGTTATGTTTAAGTTATTTCAGAAGTGATCCAAAACTCTCCGAATTCCTCATGGTTAATCTTTCCAGCACTCGCGTCATACTAAGTCGATCGTTTACTAATTGCGGCATAAGATTATGCTGGTCCGATAAAGGGAAAGGTTTCACGAAATACTAAAGTGATGTAGGCATACATTGTTTTATTTTTATGCTTCGCTACTCGTGCCTGTCATATTGAATTTGTGAATGATTTGAGTACGGACAGTTTCCTGAACGCACTCAAACGATTTATATCTGGACGAGGTGAGCCTTCTGATAACAATAACATGTTTTAGAGTTGTATCAGCTCCTGAGTAACTCAAACCATAATCATGTTGTTCAGATATTTTGACAGATATTTTTTTCAGCTGGGACTGCGCTCGTAGTTGACTGAAATGTGATTTGTGATTGTGTGATGTGATGTGATTGTACCAACTTTTCCTGTGGATTGCCGGAGTATGATGCAGTTATTAGTTTGCTTTCACCTTCATTTTCTCGTTGCTTTGTGATCAATTCTTTCTTTATTGTTCCTTGCAGAATCTGGATTGTGTCAATCTTATTCGTTTTTCTGATTCCACTGCGCCTCGTGAGAAACCTGATGAAGAAAATGACATATTATTCTAACCAGGATCAGTTCCACCGTCCCTTGCTTCCTTTTCCATGATTAAAATTGATAATGTTTTTATTCGTACTAGGATATCTTTTTCACGCTTTTGATATATCATTTGGCAATTAACATCACCGCATACTTCTCTTCTAGTTCATCACAGATATAAGAAAGTAACATACCTGTATTATCACATGGGAAATCCATCTTTCGCAAAACTCACCTTCAACTGGTCGATAGCCACCGTATAATGGGCTCCTGACAGAGAAACACTTTCGACTAGTTCTTCCGCATCTGAATCTACTCGCCTACAATAGGTACCGGAATTTGTCTTCGAGATCGATTTCTTTTTCATCGAGGGTTTTCTGGAACGGTCCCCAGAATCCCATCCAATTTTTGACATTCCTGTTGAATTTGTTGAGTTAGATTCCAGACATATGTAGATAGGCGATGCATCCAAAAACGTTGAGTTAGTTGAAATTCGGTTCTTCTTCATACCATTGTTCGATTTCTGTTCATAGTGTGTACCGAAGCCGTTTCAGCTTCGGACAAAAAACTCTCCTGTGAGCTAGAACCTGTTTTTTTAATGGACCGATTCATCCTCCAGGAGACTCTATTTTGCTGAGGTGACTAACAGATGGTGGAACCAAATTGAATGCCATTTTTCACGAAGTGATCTTTCATTTCTATCAAGATATGTTTTTGAACCATTATCACACCAGAAATAACTTGACTTGCAATTGAAATCCATCCATCGCTCCATACACTCAGAAGTACAAAAATTCCGGACTTGATTTTCAGAATATAAGCAACGGTAAAGGGTAAAGTAGTCGAGGAGTGTGAAACCGTTTGTTTTCCGTCGTAAGATTCCGAAGTGATTGGTCCAAAAATATCACTGTGTACGAGTTTTTTTTGTCGAATTTGCGGCATTGTCTATGAGGCACGTATCATGAGTATCCCAATCACTTTCATTTTCATTTATTTTCATTCCAATTTTCTGCGAAGTACTTCTGCCAATGTGACCTAGGCGTTCATTCCATAGTTGAGTACTTTCCCTTTACGACACATGTGTTTTCATTTAATGACATTTGTTTACAAAATTGAGTTTTTCCTTTTGTTCAGCAATAATGAGCTTCTTTTTTTCTTTGGAAATTGCTTTTCCAGTTTCAAACAATATTGTGAAACCATCCATTGCTAGTTTCCTCAAGAAAAATTGGTTTTATTTCAATTTGGGTATTAGTAATAATATTCTGAAAGGTACCTATTGCCTTTCATCAACTAAATTTCTTCTACCTTTTCAGAAGAGAAATGTTCCCCTGATTCAGCCATTTTGATGAGTACTGGTGTTTCTATCATAACAAAATTTTCAAAAACTGATTCGTTATTCACGGGATGATCCTTGGCTCCTGAGTGAAGGAACTATAAAATGTTTTAATTTGTCTGCTGACTTATAGCAGAAAATTTTCCATTCGTCCTCGTTCATAACTGCTGATATCACCCTTCTGTGCTCTTCTGATCTGGATGTTTTTATTTGGATTTTGGGAATTTTTGTCATCACAGTCATAACATGTGTAAGTAAAACTACTATGACTTGTAGCTTGGACAATTTCTGCTTGGATTTTGAAATTTGAAATTTTCGAGCGTATACCCTTCCATTTCAAATATGCTGCAAAAGCTGTTGTTGGTTAAGTGCATTCTTAATTTCATTCTGTACATCAGTATGACGTTTGGATTGTTCATCTGGTAGTCTATCTCAATGAATGTTGAAGTTAGTTGATCACTGTTTCGATTGCTTTTATATCTGGTGGCATGGTAGAAGTAGATGACAAACAATATCGGTTTCTTCCAAAGTAGCCCCAGTTGACTCGAGCCCTTGAACCATCTTGTCGAATCTGAGGAAATGAGATTCCATATTTTTTATTGCTAGGTTAAGCTTCATAGTTGAGAGGCACAATTGACTGCCACCCCTTTCATTTCGGAAGTATCCTCAGATGCAGTAAGCTGTTTCTTTTTCTGTATACTCTAGATGAATGTCTGCTATTTTCTGTGACTCACATCTTCTATAATTTTTCCTTTCATGAGGGTTTCTGTTTTCGTTCTGCTTTTTTGATTGCAGTTGTCGGAAGCTGATTTATAGTCACTTTGTATAGTACTCTGTATATATGTTATTGTTCTGTTAAAAAAAGAGAATAGAATGAATGTCTGTAAAACAAGTCACAAAAATATAGCAATTTGAAGATTTACCTAATAGTTTTTATAATTCTGGTTCTTCTAGCCAGATAACAGTTCCAATACAGGTAATATCTATCACATTGTGGTTCTTCTAGCCAGATAACAGTTCCATTACAGGTAATATCTATCACATTGTGGTCCTTCTGATCCTTTAAGAACAGTTCTTGGAGATATATCCATCCAAAAGATGTCTGTGAGAAGAATTGAACGTCTCAAGAAAAATCAGATTTTAGAAAAAGTCGAGGATGAACAAGACGGTATCGATAATGAAGTAAGGAGTCTAAGAAAAGGAAGTTTGTCTCATCGATTCGTAAGAATAGTCATAAATATCGAAGCCAAGGTAAGCTCAGTAACGTAGTAGCATTGCCAGATTTTACAAGAGAAACTAGAAATCGCAAAGAAAAAACATGCAATTGAAGAAGAGAAAAACGACGAGAACTGGAATTGCTAGATTTAGAACTAGCATTAAAAATAGCGAATTTGGAAAATGGTAGTAGTGTAAGTGAAGCAAATTCCGAAAATATCATCGAGAGATCTATAAGTGATTGTGATCAAGGGTCTAGAGTTGAAGAATGGGTAATAATCTGGATAAAAGTCCCAACGTGGGGCATTGTCAAACTGACAATGACAACTTAAATGCAGGTAAAAAATATTCAAAGGATATTAAGTTCTTCGATAAAATGATAACCAGACAATCAATACCTAAAGATTTACCAATATTTAATGACGATCCTCTTGATTGGCCAAATTTTATATGTCAGTACAACAATACCACGAGAATGTGTGGATATACTCAAGACGAGAACCAGTCAAGATTGCAGAAATGTTTGAAAGGTAAAGCCCGAGAAATTATTCAATCATTGCTAATTCTCCCAAAAAATGTTGATAAAGTTATAGAAACATTACAGAAACGCTTTGGACGACCAGAATATTTAATAAACACACTTCTAGAAAAAGTCAAAAACATTCCGTCGGTGAGAGAAGATAAAATCAATAATATTGTTGAATTTTCAGATACTGTGGGAAATCTAGTCAACACCATACAAACCTTGAACCAGGAAGACCATTTGAGAAACCCAGTTTTACTTCAAGATTTGGTATACAAGTTACCCATAAGATTGAGAATGGAATGGGTAAGAAAATCAAAGGATTTGCTTCAAAGTGATTTGAAATTAGTCAAATTTCAAGAATGGTTGGAGAACTTGGCTGATGATGTGTGTCAGCTACAGAATCCATTTCCTTCAAATTCAAAATATGAGCAGAAACAAGGTAGGAAGTTTGAACATACTTATACTACAACTGAAATTGCCAAAAAGACAAAGGGATGTGTTTTCTGCAATGAGGAAAATCACCATTTGTCAAAATGTAGCTCATTTTCAAATATAAATGTAGACAAACGATGGGATTTCGTGAATAAAAGACGTTTATGTTTTTCTTGTTTGTATTCCAATCACGGAATCAAAAAATGTACCCGAAAGAAGTCCTGTGAAATTATGGTTGTCAAAAAGTGCACAATTCTTTGTTACACAGGGAGTTTCCTGAAAATAAAGAATTAACGCAAAATGATGTATCCCATAGTGATACTCGGCACTTTCTACCACATGATAGTGAACGTACTGTTGAAACAAATTGTCACATATTTCAGGAACAAAATCAAGTTGTTCTCAAAATATTACCAGTTCAGTTGAGCAATCGAAATAAAGTGATCATACATATGCTTTACTTGATGACGCATCTACAGTAAGTCTATTAGATGATGACATTGCAAAAAATTAGAGTTGAGTGGACTTTCAAGAACACTCTGTATATCGTGGACAAATAGTGAAGTTGATATACAGGATGATTCCAAAATGGTCACACTAAATATACGGGGTATTAATGAAGGTAACAACTTTCTTTTGCGTCATGTTAGAACCATGAAAGGTTTATCTCTTCCTATTCAAAATATAGACATTGATCATTTGAAAAGTTTATCTAGGTTGAATGCAAAGCCAGCCATTCTTATAGGACAGGACAACTGGCCCCTACTCATCAGTCATAAAACTATAGGTGGGCCTTGGAATGGACCGGTTGTCAGTAAAACTTCATTGGGATGGGTTTTGCATGGCAATATAAAAAATAATTTATTGGGTAAAGTTGAACAGAAACAGTTTACTTGTCATTCATGGGAGTGAGAAAGATGATCTGGATTTACTCCATGATCTAGTGAAGGAACAGTTGAAACTGGAAAACATGGCAGTTGAAATGAAGGAAAGCTTTACCACTTCAAAAGAAGACCGATGATGGAGAAAACAATTAGAAGAGTGGAAGAAAACAGATTCGAAACTGGTCTACTATGGAAAGCAGATAATATTGTACTTCCAGAGAGTAGGACAAATGCTATGAAGAGACTGAACTACTTGGAGAAGAGAATGGATAAAAATTCGATGTTTGCTGAAGCCTGCTGCACAAAGATGGAAGAATACATTGAAAAAGGGTATGTAAAAAAACTTAATAAAGATGATACAGATAAAGAAAATCCCAAAATATGGTATCTTCCTCATTTTGAAGTGGTAAATCCGAATAAACCCAACAAAGTTAGAATAGTTTTCGATGCAGCAGCAAAATCTAACGGATCATGTCTCAATGATTTTCTGTTAACAGGACCTATATAATTCTCTCTTAGCGATCCTTTCAAACTTCAGGTTCCACAAAATAGCATTTGTAGCAGATATAAAAGAAATGTTTTCACAGGCAAAAGTACGAGAGTAAGACAGATTCGCTCAAAGATTCCTTTGGCGTGGAATGAAACGAACTGGAGATCCTGAGGAATACGGAATACAAGTGGTATTTTTTGGAGCAAAATGCAGTCCATCTCTCGCACAAGAAGTGAAGAACAAAAACGTCTTGGATCATATGGAGGAATATCCAGCAGCAACCCATGAAATCGTGAAGAAACATTACATGGATGATTATCTGGGAGGTGCTGAAAATGAGGAAGAGGCAATCAAAATGGTAAATGAAGTTATCAAAATTCACAGTAAGGGGGGATTTACTATTTGTAATTGGATATGTAATAATCAACGTGTTCTGGAAAATATTAGCTCAGAACTGATTGCTGATCAATGCAAGAACTTCAAACTTGACAATGATATGAATTCAGAAAGAATATTAGGCCTATGGTGGAACCCTCAAGAAGATGTTTTTACTTTCAGGACGAAATTTCATAAAGTTGATTCAGATATTTTGGAACTGAAGCGGCGACCGACGAAAAGGGAAGTTCTGAAAGTTATAATGTCATTTTTTTATCCCTTAGGCTTTTTAGGTAATTTTACCATTCATGGGAAGATAGTATTGCAAGATATTTGGAGAATGCATATAGGATGGGATGATGAAATTCCAGATTCAGTAAACAACAGATGGAAAATATGGCTTGAAGATTCAAAGAACATCGGAAACTGCAGAATACCAAGAAGATATTTTGCAATAAAATCCTCTGAAGAAAATACAACAGAAATACATATATTTTGTGATGCCTCAGAAAATGCATATGCCACTGTGGCGTATCTGCGACAGAAATATGGTGAAAATGTTAATTTGTAATTTTTATATTCTAAATGTAGGGTGGCACCATTGAAGCAACTATCGATTCTAAGACTGGAACTCCAGGCAGCGCTGATTGGGGCAAGATTGGGACATTTCCTGAGTTCAGAATTAGAAATGAAAATAGACAATTTTTTTTATTGGAGTGATTCAAAAACTGTCTTATATTGGATAGGTTCAGAATCACGTAGATTCAAAGTTTACGTATCTCATCGTGTAGGAGAAATTCAGGAACTCAGTGAAGGAAAGAATTGGTTTTATGTACCTTCGAAAGAAAACGTTGCAGACGAAGCCACAAAAAAAACTCAAGAACTTAATTTTTCTGAAACTTCTAGGTGGTTAAGTGGACCAAATTTCTTTCGAAACCCCTCTTGGACATGGATAAATCATATTGTCAAAATGAATGATGATCACCTTGAAGAATCTGAAACTAGAAGAGAGTTTGTAGCTTTAAGACATGACGAAATATTATTATCAGAAGCCCTTCCTGACCCAAGAAGATTTTCTAAATGGAACAAACTGGTAGGATCTACGGCTTGGATTTTAGATTTCTGCAGAACTGTAAGTCAAGACCTTAACAGAGCTTTCACTGAAAGAAATGGAGGAAGCATGTTCATTATTATATAGAAGAGTTCAACAGGAAAACTTCTCTGACAATTGTGTTTGCTTCAGAATGGAAAGTCTTTGTCAAAATCCAGTAGACTATACAAATACCACTACATACTGGATGGAAATATTATTCGACTTGGGGGAAGATTGGAAAATTCGTTATTATTAAGTGAGTTCACGAAAAGACCTATAATTTTAGATTCCAAAAATGCAAATACCAAATTATTGATATGCAATGAACATGAAAAGGTGAATCATCATGGAAAAGAAACAGTTATAAATAACCTGAAACAGAAATTTTGGATTTTGGGACTAGACCAGCAGTTAAACTAATTTGGGGAATTGTTATCAATGCAAAATTAGAAACAGTAAACCACAGATTCCATTGATGGGACAATTACCTTCGTGCAGACTGGAATCAACACTCAGACCGTTTTTAAAAACAGGAATTGATTATTTTGGACCAATTTTAGTTTCGCTGAAGAGATCCCACGAAAAAAGATATGGAGTGATCTTCACTTGTATGACGACTCGAGCAATTCACATTGAAATTGCTCATGATTTATCGACCGAGGGTTTCTTGAATGTATATCGACAGTTCGGATATATTTTCAGACAATGGGAGCAATTTCAAAAGAGCTGAACGGAAACTGAAAGAAAAGTTGGAAGAATTGAATCAGGATGAGATCATGAGAACTTGTACTCTACGAAACACAGTATGGCATTTTTGTCCACCACTTTCACCCAATATGGAGGGAGCTTGGGAAAGACTGATCCAGTCGATAAAGAAAAGTCTCAAACAAGTTTTAATACAGAAGATTCCACCGGAGTATATTCTGAGAACGTTACTGACAGAAGTGGAAAATATAATCAACAGTAGACCTTTGACACACGTATCACTAGATCACGAAGATGCTGAAGCGTTGACACCCAATCTTTTCTTGATAGGTCCTGATTACTTGGCCACTATCCCGATGAAAACAAATGACAGAGATCTGTGTTTATTAACAAAATGGAGAGCTGCACAATGATTATCCGACCCATTCTGGAAACGGTGGCTGCAGGAATATTTGCCTACACTAGTACGAAGAGAGAAATGGCTAACAACTGGAAAAATATAGAAGTTGGCAATGTGGTATTGGTTACTGATCCAAATGGACCCTGAAACTCTTGGCCACGTGGGAAAATCACGGCAGTTTACCCTGGAAAGGATGAAATCATTAGAGTAGCAGACGTCAAGACCATAAATGGAACACTTCGTCGTCCAGTCAATAAAATTTGTATATTGGATGTGGGAACGAAGAAGAGTAATTGAGTTCAATAACTTCAATTACGGAGAGGATAATGTCGGAAGCTGATTCATAGTCACTTTGTATAGTACTTTGTATATATGTTATTGTTTTGTTAAAAAAAAGAAATAGAATGAATGTCTGTAAACAAGTCACAAAAATATAGCAATTTGAAGATTTACCTAATAGTTTTTATAATTCTGGTTCTTCTAGCAGATAACAGTTCCATTACAGGTAATATCTATCACAGCAGTGTCTTCAGGTTTGATTATTTCTATCTTCGATGGATCCTTGACGTATTTGAGTAGATCTTTTTCGTCCAACGTGATTTCCACTTTGAACCGCCAGTTCCATCGAAAAGTAGAAACTTGTACTTTTTGTCGTCACCCATTTTTAGTTAATGATAAACAAAATTAAATTTTCTAGAGGAGGCTCATAACCTGTTGTTGCGGTGTTATATTCTAATAACACAATGGCATTAGAAACTATTTCAAATCCCGAAAACGTATTGTTACTTCAAATTATTGATAATAAAATCAATGACAACTTGACACACATTATACTTATGATCAAATATAATAAATACACTATATTTTGAACACCAATAGATATTTCTACAGGATATTTACTTAATGAGCTCTTCTAAAAGCATACCTCTGGAGTTCTCATCCGCTGAGAATAATCGGTAACCATTGTCTTCTAATTGCCTTCATAAGGATAACACGTCATCTTTGGATCCTTCTTCTCCAATCAGTTTCATCCTCATGGGGTGTGTCCTGATTATTTCCCGTTTTTCCTCATAGATTTTTGGTTGCCAAATGTTGATTTTATATCTATTCAATTATCGAAAAACTGCGGAATAAAATACCCAATGACAGTTTTCCAAAATTTATTTTTATCAAAACATTCCTCCAGACACATAAACATGTTAAGAAAAAAGAATATTTCTCATACAAACATATATCAATGAATGATACCCAACAGACATAGCCATAAAATTAGGGAATATCTGACTTTCTCTTCCAGTTCATATGAAAAATGCTAAAAATCTTCCATATGTGGAAATCTCAATTAAAAATCAGAAAACTATTTTTGCATAACCCTTTTTTCTTCACCTCAACCTGTGTTTCCATTCTACCAAGGAATATATTATTGTTCCGGAACAAAGCCTTGTATTTTTGTAAAACTTAGTCCTACCAACGAATGTCATATCGAATACAATTGATATAATCAAAGTAAATATATATGTACTTTTGAACTGCATAGAGGCTAATTCCGATCATTCACTAGGTGTTGATGATGAACAATACATAAATTGAAAGTTGCCCTACATATGGGTTTCCTGAAACTTCATCCGCTGTACGATACTGTGCCAAGTTACAAAACCTGGTCCTTGAACTTTGGAAATATCTATGGTTTGCGCTGAATTAAAAAAAATGGTAGATTGCACGCAGTTTTGAAAAAAGAGCCATTGAAACATCCAACTTTTGAATGAATTGCACTTTAAAAAGAACTTATTGGAGGATGAAGCACTGGAGAATAATAATAAAATAAACTTACCTTTTTGATGGATGAAAGTAACACTCTATGAAAAAATATTGAAGAAGCGTTGTTGATGAATAAACTTAAACACTGGTATTCGGAGAAGAGTTGATGCGTAGCTGGAGCACTGGTAGGCGGTCGGAGAGCAGATGATTGACGCCTATTTCAACAACTCACTTGTTATTCAAAACGTTTTTCCCCCTTCCTCCAGCTATCAGGCATACGTGGCCGGGCCGCGTTATCCTTGCAACATAGTTCATGGATTTTTTTTTTTTTTTTTTTTTTTTTTTTATTTTCTGGTTCCCACGAAAAGGGATATCCTTTAATGTTCAGAGAACATCGTGGGAACCAAGGGAAAGAAGGTAGGAGTTGGTGTTCTTCTTAAATTTCTGGAGTTTGTATGCCTCGGGAACACCTCCCTAGGCAATGAGTTCCAAAGCCTCGCAGTTCGTTGGATGAATGAGTCTTTGGAAAGTGATGTTCTGCAGGTCTCCAAAGTGACCACGAAGGGGTGTGAAGACTGAACTTGACGGGTTAATCTCGAAGAGACTGCCAAAGGAGGAACGATTGTTGATATTTCAGAAGAGCATCGCCCATGAAAATATCTATAAAATAGAGACAAATCGCCAACTTTTCTACGGTGTTCCAGACAAGTGAGCGAGTTTGTAAGCGAGGCATCACCGACGAGACGAATTGCCCTTTTTTGGACAGAATCCAATAGCTTCAGGATATGTTTAGGTGCCGCACTCCAAATATGGGAACAGTATTCCAGGACAGGTCGGATCTGTGCCTTATAGATCATAAGCAGCTGACTGGAGGTGAAATAGCTCTTGGCACGAAACAAAAAACCAAGTTTTGGGATGCACTTTTGGCAATGGACCTCACGTGATTTTCCCAGGAAAGGTTATTGCTGATAGTAATACCAAGCATCGATATGGATGACTTCAGTGTTATGGTTACTCCTGACAAAGTTATGTTAGGCACAGTGAGATCGGCTTTTCTAGAGAAAAGACATGCTTGTGTTTTGTTTGCATTGAATTCTACTCGGTTTTTGGATCCCCATTCGAGAATTGTTCTAAGTCCATATTTAATTGTTAACATTTCTTCCTCGTTCATTTCTGGTTTCACGGGTGATATAGGGGCCTGGAAAGAAAGCGGTATGGAGGGTACTATCATCGGCAAAGCTGTGTACGGGACATGAAGTTGCTTTCAACAGGTCGTTGATGTGGAGTAAAAATAGTGTTGGTGCTAGAATGGATCCTTGCGGAACACCAGCATTTATGAGTAGAGTGTCGGATGAAACTCCATCGACCACTACATGGAGAACCTGTTTGAGAGAAAACTAGCAAGCAGAGAACACAGCTGAGGGGCAAGCCATAAGATGGAAGCTTGGCGAGGAGTCCCTGGTGCCAAACTCGATCGAACGCCTTGGAGATATCTAATGCCACAGCTAAAGTTTCTCCATACTTTTCAATAGATAGCTGCCATATATGTGAGACGTATGCGAGCAGGTCACCAGTTGATCTCTGATGGCGGAAGCCATATTGCCTATCATTGATAATTCCTGAGTCTTCCAGATATTTCATGAGCTCGATGTTGATGGCTTTTTCCATGACCTTTGAAATAATAGATAGCAGTGCGATAGGTCTGTAGTTGCTAGGTAGGGTCTTTTGCCTTTTGTAGGGACTGGCTGTACTCTTGCAATTTTCCAATTGGACGGAAATACTCCCAAATTGTAAGAGTGGTTGAACAACTTGCAAAGAACAGGTGTTAGTTCGGGGGCACATTTCTTGAGAACAATCGGCGGGATTCCGTCAGATCCACAGGCTTTGTTGGTGTTGAGACCCAGCAAAATCTTTCTGATAGTACGTTGGCGAAAGGTGATCTCGGGCATGTGACTGTCAATAGGTGTAATGTTCGGGGGTTGTTTTCCCGAAGAATCCAGAGTGGAATTTCCAGCAAATAGGTGCGCAAAGATATTGGCTTTTCCTGGGCAGTCGTTGCTAGTGTTCCATCTTCTTTGGTTAGGGGAGGAAAAGAGCTGGAAGTGAAGTTTCTTCCCACAGCTTTGGCGAAAGACCAAAATGAACGGGATCCGTTGGGACATTCAACAAGTTTTGATCTTATTTTGGCATTATGAGCATCTTTTGAACATTCTATTGTCTCTTTGCATATGCCTCTAGCCTCAACGTATGCTGCTCTGGTCTCAGGTCCCGGATTTTTTTGCCATCGATGGTATGCTGCCTGTTTGGAAGCCACAGCTCTAGAGCAGTTTCTGTTAAACCAGGTCTTATCGGATGATGTTCTTCTTTCGGATTCGGTATGTAAGTTTGCATCCCCAACATGATGATTTCATAAATTGTCTCAGCACATCGTGTTGGATCTACTGAAGAGAAACAAACTCTCTTCCATGGAAACGCTGAGAAAAACATACGAAGACCTTCCCAGTCGGCCGAATTGTAATGCCACATGAGACGGGGTGGTATTGTGCTGCTCGATGGTAAATGGAAAGAGCATGTTGTGGAGATGAGGGTGTGATCAGAGTTTCCAAGTGGGGCACAAACTTCTATTCTATACGGGTCAGGATTGGTGGTGAGGAAAAGATCTAGTGTATTGGCAGACTGGTTGTTGACATCAGGGATGCGGGTTGGTAGCTCGACCAGTTGTTCTAGACCATGAGTGATGGCGAAGGCCTCAGCTTGACGACCAATATGCAAGAATGCAATAGTTTGATCTCATTATCAGGACATTGACCCCGAGTTTTCGCTGACAAAGCATTTATGAATAAACACACTTCAGGAATATGCGAGAATGCAATTTCGTCATCTGTAATAAATCTAATCATTGATATTAATTTCCAGTCATTGTTATTGGCTTTCTGCTGAGTTTGACCTCATTATCAGGACATAGACCCGGACTTTTTGCTGATGAAGCTGTTATGAATAATTGGGCTTCTGCACTTTCTGATAAGAAGTGTTTCGTTTCCCAAGTTGCAGCATGATCAAGAAATACTAATCGAATTAAATTCGTGAATATATTAGAATTTTATTGAGCTTGGAGAAAGAGATACAAAGCACGGAGCTGTGCTCCCGAAAATAACAAAGTTAGCTACTAGTGTCCTTTTGACAACGGAAAATACTAAATTATGTTTCTTGACGTTGAGACGAATCCATTGACACTGGTTAATTTCCCTCATCAGAGTAAAGATCTGGTGGTCCCTGGTTCGATCCAGGGTTTCGATATTTCTTTGTTCATGATGGATTTGGACTCTGTTCGATGCGGCCAATACGAATCAAGCATTGGTTTTGTTATTTCATGTAATTTAAAGCATTCAAATAGCGATTTATTGTTCTACGTTAAAGCTGGAGGGGGGCAGCTTGATGAATTCACAATCTTTGGGTGCCCTCCTTCAATTTGATACCTCACTTGGTATGCTGGGGTTCAAATAATTTTTTTTCAATTTTCGAATCGTTTATCAAGTGCCAAAATGGCTCGAGTACATCGATTCACATTAGCCCGTTGAAAATCAGCCGAATCGGAGACATTGACTTCTTTGGTCCACCCTGTATACAAAATGTATGTGAATTCATGTATTTTATGATAATTTGAGTCACTCTGTGTATCAAGTATCTGTTTTTTCTCTTTCCAACACACGGCGCGCGTCATTACCATCTAGCGCTATAAGTAACATGGAAGGTGGCTCCATCTAGCGGTGAGAAATGTTTTTTTTCTTAGTGGCAGCCATGTTTTTTTTCTCTCTAATGATAGGCGACCATGTTTTTTTTAATGACAGGCGGTCATGTTTTTCAATGACAGGCGGCCATGTTTTTTCAATGACAGGCGGTCATGTTTTTTCTAATGACAAGTGACAAGCTAACCCAATGTATAGGTTAAGTTGGACCCCCTCGTATATATCAGGTTAGGTTAGACCCCCGTATATTACGTTAGGAAGGACCCTCGTTTATTACGTTAGGTTAGACCCTCGTATATATCATGTTAGGTTAGACGCCAATGGCGGGAATAAAGAATTATGTTGTACAGCAGAGAATGCCTTTTGATGCATAGAAGATTCGTACTACGTTTCACAAAAATATCTGGGTTCATATCAATGTTATCTAAAAAAAATCTTAAAACTTTAGCACCCCGTACTTCAAAAGTTAAGACCTTCAGGACATATGTACATATGAAGTTTTTTCTCGAAATGGACCTAAGAATAACCTATCATTAAGAGAAACCCTGTATTATATATCCCCCAAGTGGAATTATATACAAATAAGTTATTTCATAGAATATACCTACTCTGCTGGACTAAATATTTCATTGGCAACACTGGCCAAATGAAAATCCAGTAAAACTGAAACTTTGCGAAAGAAACTTTCTTTGAAACAACTGAAAATCGTTCAGACATTTTGTGATGTTAATATAAAATTAACATACCCCGGCCAGACATGATCGAAGTATTCTTATAAGTAGGAGCAGAGCTGTGCCGTGAACTGACGAAAAGTGCTTCTAGCACTGAGCACTCTTGAAAAGTGCTCCCGAGTCTAAGGCACTAAGCACTTTTATTTCTGAAATGCTCGCGATTACTGAGCACTTTCAAAAAGTTATTGGACTAAGCACTTTTCAAATCGGTGAGACTGTTGAGTACTAGAGTTACTCTTTGATATATAATTGCTGTAATAAATAATTTGATCCAAATAACAAAAAAGTTTTGTATTTTCGGGTAAATCACGTCGAATTGAATCCAGAATAGCAATGGAAACAGAATAATTATGTGAAACGCAATGGTTTGCTCCGTATGATATGTTGTTTATCAGTGTGGCGTGTGACATTGAATAAACTGGTGTAGTGGAATGAAAGTTCACTAATCATATAATATCGAATATTTTGAAGGAGTCTCCTCAAATAATCAAATTTTGACAAATCATGATTTCCGACCCAAAAACCCCTATATGCCGATCTCCATTGATATCGGATAAAAAATAAAAAATCTTATCCGCCATATTGGATCCTCCATCTTGAAGTCTTCTTTTTTTTAACAAAATGATATCCGATACCAAAAACTCCTACGTACCAATTATAAATAGAATCGGACCATAAAACACTGACGCAGCACATAAAAAAACCTCTAAATTTACATGTTTGTAAAAAATCGCATGGACCCTCGGGGAACAGTTTTTTGGCCTCCAAAGGTGTACCAGTACGCGCCGGCGAGAGTTCAGCACATAGAGCTCCGCCAAAATCATAGTAAAACATGATGGCTGTCACTTTGACGACTGGTCTGGTAAGAAGGCCCTCCCAGTGACAAAGAGTCATACGAATATAATTTTTTCAACTTCAACTGATCAAAAGATTTTTTTAATCGAATATCATCGTGTGTGGAGAATTTATTCCTCAAGTTTCTGTATTCAGAGAAAAATAATTTAACATAAAACTAACTTCGCAATGCGAAACTTTGAAAACAATGCTTATATCTCCTCTCGAATCTCCAATTTGGGGGGTGCTGCTGACCGCATTTTCAAGTTTCGACAACATTTGTAGATTCATAAGTAAAGGAAGGCTCAGTGCTTGATAATCCCGGAGCACTGGAGTGTTCGGGAGCACTTTTCGGGATAACTAAGCACTAAGCCTTCTCGTAAAATGCTCGAAGCACTGAGCACTGGTGCAAAAAAGTGCTCGTGAGCACAGTTTTTGCGAGCACAGTTTTTGCGAGCACAAAAGTGCTTTGAGTGCTTTTACGAGCACTAAGCACAGTGATTTGGGACAGCTCTGAGTAGGAGAATGATAATATCCAGTCCCTCTTGGAGAAGGACCGGAAAAATACCATCCTCCCCTGGTGATTTGAATGGTGAGAAGGTCTTTACGGCCCATTTCACTCCTTCGTATGTTACCACTCTTACAGCCGTTTTGTAGTCCATATGAGTTTTCTTCATTGTGCTCGTCCTCAAGGCTGGCTGAGTGACTGGTTCTGAATCAGGGGAGTGTATGAAGATCAGGTATTGTAGAGTCTCCTGCGCGGATGCAGTTTCCCACCCATAAAGCAGCGACAGCGTACTCCTCCCTTCTCTGGATCTTAAGAGAGAACTCTGCAGAGCCTTGCTGCTGAAGGCATTGTGTTTATGTCTTCGCAATAGGCTCGCCAGCTGTTTCTTTGTGATTGCCATATGGCTTTCTTGTACTCTCTGTGGGCAGACCTATAGTTTTCCCAGTCACATATAGGAACGATGTTCACAAATTTCATTAGAAGATGATGAGTACGATTGATAAACCCTCAAATAATAATGTGAACTGAGAGTCCTCTTTCTCATATCAGATGGTGTTGAATGGTTCCTTTCAAATCATGAAAAAATCAGCTGTGTGACACCCCAGAGCTTGACCGGCACGGGGCTCGTGAAACTGGAGTCAATTTGGAATAAAGTAATGATGAAACACTTTAGGACTGTACGAAGACAATTTGATCGGTCAATTCCACAGTCAATTTACCGGTTGAATGACCAAGAAAGATATTTGACCCCAGTTAATTGAGCGGTCCTACACCAAACGCGGGTCGTCCTAGTCAAAGCCCGTAGTAAGGGGGGCGGCGACAGTCATCATTTCTCCAAAGTTGATTCTTTCTTATTATTTTGTTTTGTTGATAACACAAGTAAACAAAATAGCAGTCTACCGCGATATCGTCGTTGCCGACATTAATAACAATTTATGTAAAATGTAAAACATCATTATGTAAATGTCTCATACCGACAAGACTGAAACTTTTTACAGTGATATAGGATACCTGAAAGTAGGAGAAAATTATAGTCTACCGCGTCGAAAACGGTCTACCACCCACATAAAGTGTTGAAAATATAAACTTGTTTGACTCATTTCTACAAGGCTGATTTTTTTTCTCATTAGTTTATCTATAAATGACGAAAAGTTTAGTTTACCGAAATTGATGTTATTAAAGCTTTGATACAACGGATTGCATGGTCTCCCGAACGCAGCCGCTGTGCCGATCCGTTACAGGCCGCTCTGAATTATTGCATTTACCGACATCAATTGAAAACTACAAAGCATTTTTTTTTTCTACAAGCAGTTCATTTAACTTTTTGTCAAATAAGCGTCGTCTACTTTCAGAAGGAGGTGGCTATGGCTTTGGTAGACGTACCAGAAGTTATAGCGTGGGCACCTGAATGAAGCATTGCTATACTCAGTTTTTGAGTTCATATTAATTGTTTTCTATAATTGCATATAATAGTTTTTATATTATTATATAAGTTATAATTTTCATTCATTAGATATATATATATATATATATATATATTTTATATATATATATTTATATATATATATATATATATATATATATATATATAAATATACATATTATTATGATATGAGGGTTGTTTATTTTATTTTATTTTTTATTGATAGATTATTATTCTGGTCATCTCAATAATTTTGCAATTTGTTATGATAGTAAGCTTGATTCATTTGATTTATCATCAATTTTACTTGATTTTTCAAAAAAAATCCTTATCATAACAATAGAAAGTCCGGCTATGTTGTTCTTACTCAAACACAATTTTACCTTTCCTTTTGTTACCTTATTTCAGCTCAGTCGGTACGCCTATGGGGACATGATCATCCTACAGCTCAGCAGAGTTCAGTTGCGCCATCTAGTTGCTTTGTTTGAAGTCAAGTTATTGTTACATGAAAATATAGTTCGTGATATGATCAAATGATGAATAACGAAACAGAAAATAGTTAAATTTGTTTTTCCTTTTATTGAAATGAATTTCCGAAGGGTTCAAAATCCTACTCCTGCGATATCTAGCTTATATTGAATATAATTGAAACTATGAACTTGGAAAAATCATCACATGGCTTCCTCATGCGTAATAAGATGAATGAGCAAATAAATATTCATAGGTTACATTGACAAAATGGTTAAGTATGAAATAAAGTTCACCATGTGATTCTCTGCCTGCCTTCCATACGCTATTTGGCTGTGACTTCAGTCCAGCTTTCTTTCGGAAAGGAAAAAAACATCCGTTTACTTTGTTCAAAATATTCCGATTGATATTTGATACGGTGAAGGAATTTATATGTCAAATGTACGGTTACAAAAGGGTAACTAGTATTGATAAAATCAGATAGATCTTGTAGGTATAAGACATTTACGTAATGTTTTTTAAAATTTTACATAAATTGTTATTAATGTCCGCAAAGTTTAAATCTTGGTAGACTCCAACTTTCATGACTCACATTGTATCAACAATTATTGAACTAAAAATTAGCTTTGTAGATATGGGCGCAAAATATTTGTCTCCGCCTCCCTTACTACCGGGTGAGCAGTCGTCTCGGATGGTAACGCCCAGGAGAAAAATTAAACATTTGTAGCATCAGACTGGAGAACGGTGGAAAGCTCCAACTGCAGACTTAATTTGATTCTTTTGTTGTGTTGCTCCCTGCTGAATTTATTTCTAATCCAACATTTTTTAATTCGACATTTTTCTATATTTGACAGATGTCAGTCGGAATAATAATTTTAACTGTTCCAATACAGTTTTTTGAGGGCTTCCAAATGACATATTGCAAGTCAAGTTTCATGCGATATAGTTTGCAACACCCCTTACTTCTGAACCCCAGATTTTAAATTATATGATTCAAATTTAAGAAGGTGAAATCACTTTGCCGATAGGCTGCTCAGATAGATACGGTTAGGCCGTGAGTAAGGTTCAATTAATGACTTTTCCTAGTTAATCAAATTTGGCCACTAAAAAAATTATACATTAATTAACTTGACTAGTTCAAGAGTTGGGCGCCAGACTTGCTAAAGACAAAAGTCAAAGATAAATAAAATTAAATAAATGTTACCTAGCTTGTATGGGAAGGCAAATAAATATGCAATAAATCAACTTAACAAATTTATTCCAGATGGAATTAAAATGATTAAACAAGATATATAAACAAATGTTAACAAATACTAGAAGAGTATTGAAACAAATATTAGAAGAGTATTGAACTTCTCTTAAAAAGAATTGAAAAATTACATTAAAAAAAAACCAGTATTTTAGACTCTGATCAAAACTCGAACATTTACAACTATGATTCCTCCAGTTGTTGGTGCCACGAATATACCTTCGGAGTTCTTGAGTGAGAGAGATGAAGGCTAGTTTCTTGAAGCTGATCTTAGCAGTTCTAGGAGGAACTTGGTTTCAGCGGTTACGATGAAGATGGTCGTGGGTGGTTCTATAGTTGGTGTTAGACCCCCTTATCGGCGTGAATTTAGATGCTCCTTCACGGACCAGTGCTGATATTGATGTGCTGTAAGACCTCCCAGGCTACTAGTCCTTCCGTCTCCGTAGAAGGGTTCCCTCCGTGGTATATATCATGCGAAGAAGATGATAGGAATCAAAATATGTACAAAAAGGGAAGAACGAAGGATATCCTTTGAACCTCAAGTTTTATGTTTCAAATTTTAATCGAGAGTCAAAAGATAGCTGCAAATGATAGCATACAATAAAAATCTCAGTCTATATAAAAGACTGGAAAGTTACAGTGAAAGAACAAAGATAATAAATAGCAATCCAATCTGCTATTCTGGAGTTAAATTTACAAGTTAATTTTAATAATTAAAAAAAAATATTGAAAATGAACAAAATTTAAAACGAAACAAAACAAACCTCACCCAAAACGTTATGTTCAAATTCAGTTGAGTTTTGAAACAAGTAGGTTTTGATAAGGTGATTCTATGTACCAGAAGGGTAAAAAAATTTAATGAGGAAAGGTATTCCAAAAGAAATATAAAAATTTCCTTAAAATTTTACCAGAGAAAAAATATAGTATTTTAAAGCAAAACACTATAAAATTGCCACAGAAAAAATCTACTATTTCAAAGCAAAATATTCAAATGTTGCCAGTGCAAAAATATACTATTTTAAAGCAAGTGCCAAAGGAAAATATAGCGTTATAACCAAAATACAAAGCTACAAAAAATATAGGGTTTCTGAACCAAGATAATAGTCAGAGTAAAAGTATACTCTTCAGCCAAGATAAGAAGAGAGAGACACACGTCTTTCAGTCTGCACGACTCTTAATAAAGATAAAGTGAAATAATTCTTTTTATTGAAGAATTTCCAAAGATAAACCGAAGAGGGAGACCACACTTCTTTCAGTGGGTAGAACTCTCTTAGAAAAAGATAATGTTAAATAATTCTTTTAATTGAAGAATTTTCAAAGATAACTGAAGAGGGAGACCTCACATCTTTCAGTGGGCACAACTCTCTTAGATAAAGATAATTTTGAAATAGGGCGGCAATTCCCTTTTCAAATCGATAAACAGGTAATTCTCAAAAATTTTTGTGAATCTCCCTGCTCTTGGCGACAAGGTAGTAACTGAAGTGAATTGACTCTGCAACGATCAAAAATCAAATAAGCTACACTGGGAATTGAATGGAGTAATAGATATAGGAAATTTATTAAACAGAAATCAACTCTACGCTTGAGGCATATATTGAATCGAATCGAGTGTTCTGAGACCGTTAGGCCAGAGGTACAACTCTCTCTGTAAGCAATTCTTTCTCAAGAGGAAAGAAAATTACTATCATAAACATATAGTTATGAAATAACGAAAATTGCTTACCAGAGAGCCGTCCTATTAGTCACTTCAAACTGTCCCAGAACAATCGAATACGCCCTCCACTTCAATCGGAATCCTTGGAACAATCCACTGGTCGTGTGAGGTAAGTAAGCTCTAGTCCATTTGAAATTACCAATTACTTGGTACCTAAAAAATGCAAAAGCGTAGAACTGATTTCCAATGAAAAAAATCAGTTCCCAATATTCGGAACAGATGTTACGTTAGCCACAATATATAGGTACTATGAATGATTTATCAAAATGGCCGAAATATCTATATTTAACCTTCAAAAATTACCATGCGGTATATCCAAGAATTCTAATAATACCAGCATAAGGAAAAAGAAGAAAATGCTAATCAGCTACAACATTCATTGAAAGATAAAGAGAATAATATTACTCAACTAAACTCCAACAGTGAAACTTATTTAACTTATAGATCGTACAAACCAAAATCAATTCACTCAGTCCACCTGCCTAGCTCGACGTTCCAATCAAGAAAGAGAACGATTATCTTTTCGGTTCGACGAAATCACAGTTCACCTGTTTTTCATTCTCGGTTTTTTCCTATTGAAAAACATTTATAAAAAAGGAACAACTCGACAACATTGCCACGAAAACAAAACTCGAGTTCAAAGACGATAATGATGGCGCTGTCCCATAGTTCACGATCGACCGTGACTACTGACCCGTTCCACCGTAAGAAAACCGGAATAGTTATGAGAAATTGATTATGTATAAGGAAGTAACGAAAAATTCGTTAGAAGTTTCTGTAATTTTTTAATGGTGACACTTTCATTTGATAAATAAAAGTCAAAAACTGATGGTCGCATTCGGGTAGGAACTTCATACCAAATTTCAGCTCGATTGGTCAAACGATTCGGCACTCATCGTGGACGATTACAGACACGCACACACAGACAAACTTCACTCTGGAAATGGTCTCAATCATTTCGGGGGACCTCAAAACAGATATTTCCGTTAATATCTTGTTTTTTTTTTCGCGCGATTGATTTTGTGTATTTTAAGAGTGTGAAATAATCGATATTTGGATCTTTAGATCTTAAGATTTAGATTTTGTTGTTTTTGTGGTGATAGCGATGCCATCATGGCGTATACCGTGCCCATGATGATGCTTCCTTTTTCAGTTCATAAAGAACTATATATATATATATATATATATATATATATATATATATAATATATATATATATATATATATATATATATATATAATATATATATATATATATATATATATGAAGAAGTAATATCGAGGGGACTGTTAAAAACAAAATGGAAAGAATTTAATGGACATAGCCCTCAGAGGAAAGTGTTAACCGTAGACACGTGTTTCGGGCTCTCGGCCCTCATCAGTCCGATTGGAGTCAGGATGACACCTTGGTAGAAACCGAAATCACGGGTCCAACAAACCAGAAGCCAGCCGCTCATTTGTGATTTCGTGTGACGTTGGTTGTGCCCTGGAATTCAGGGTCTGCTGACCGAAATCACAAATGACGGCTGGCTTCGTTTGTTGACTCCGTTGATTTGTCGTTTTCTACCAAGTGGTTATCCACTTCTCCTACTGATGGGCACGTCCTATTTCTATATATATATATATATATATATATATATATATATATATATATATATATATATATATATATATTATATATATATATATATATCCGCATGACAAAACCGATTTTTTTTTGTCAATGCTTTTCTTTGCCTCTGCATTTCCCATAAAACGATACATGAATATATATTTTATTTCAAGGCAGATAATAAACTATTCATCATTGAAATTATTACATGCTTCATTACGATACCAAATTTTTACATTTCAACTGGGACGACAGGCGGGCGAACAAGTTAGTAATCTCTGTTTTTATTTGAACAAAACACAGAAAATTAGTGGCATACTCAAAAACAACACTTTTTATTGGATAGATTTCCTTCGAATACATATTGAAACAATATTAATAACGTTAATCCAGTATAATGTTATAGCTAAATTCAAAACCCATTCCAAACCGTCTCTCTGCTACAAAACACCAAGTGGTATACTCAATAACAGTTCTTATTGGATAGCCTTGGAATACATATCGAAATAATGAAATACTGCTAAGTAACGATAATTCAGTATAACGTCTAATTCAAAACTTACCTCAAACTGAAACTCTTCTATTTGTTCTGAAGTCTTCACAACTTAGTTTCAAATTGATTTACTAGCGACGACACGCATCAGCTAATACGTCACAAAAAGCGAAATACATTGGAATACTCGCCGCGACAGCAGAACCAAATCCATTTTCGGATATTGAGTTAAATAATTTATCATCAAATGAACGAAAGTGTTCCAAATTCAGAAAGAAGAAATATATATATATATATATATATATATATGAGTCATACCATGGATACAGTATATGGCTATTTCTTGTATTTTTCATATTTTATATCATCATCATTCCGATGATGATATAAAATTAATTGTGGTCTCAGCGTTGATGACCTTAAGTGATAGGAAGAGATGACTATAAATTATCCGCTGAATTTGAAAAATCATGCGATCTCGCAATAGTTAATCGATCAAGTAGACCGATTTGATTCTATAAAATTATCCTGGAATCTGATTAAATTGTCATTTCCTCGAACCTATACATTCAAATATTGGTGTTCATCATGTGGAATATTCTCCAATGTGTCTGTAGGGGAAAGTCGGACAAAATGGGGACAGACATTTTTTAAGGCTTGCCAAACAATATTTAGTAATGAAACAAATGTTGCATCTCATTACCGCTCAAAGTGGGCCTAACACTACCATAAAATGAGGTTTTTAGTTCAAAAACTTTTGGCTACGAAGAAAAAAATAAATTTTACGAAAATGCGCAAATACCCCGTTTTGGACCACCGGTCAGATAAAATGGGGTACCCTTGAAAAACTAAGTGAAATTGAGTGCGATCACAATATTCTTGTTTATTATAATAAAAAAAATAATTGTCCTCTGAACAAACATTGGGCTACAAGTAAAACATACAAATATTACGAACATATTCAGGATCAAAAATCACAAAACATTTGAGCATGCTTCATGCGCCTATCCGGGACAGCCATTACACTGAATCCAACTTTCTTCAGCTTTTGAGTGTAAATATAGTTCATTACAAAACAGGTCAGATGATGACAGCACTGGTTCTTCGAATTTTGTTTTCTTCGCTTTTCGACCTTCAGGTTTCTTATGTGTCTTAGACAGATTTCTTTTGAGTTCATTAATTTTTCCATTTTTTTCCTGTACTTCAGCTTCCAATTCTGATTTATATGGGAATGAAGTAAGTATTGCAGTTTTACCTCTTCTCTTGTAATTTTTTTTTTCTCTTTATATCCTTTCTTCCTTTCTTCCTCTCGTTGAGACACATTTGGCATTGCATCACATGAAGATGTCGAAGGCTGGAGCTCCACATTTGGCGTTGCATCACATGGAGATGTTGAAGGCTGGGGCTGCATATTTGGCGTTGCATCACATGAAGATGTTAAAGGATGAGGCTTTACATTTGGCGTTGCATCACATGAAGATGTTGAAGGCTGGAGTTCCACATTTGGCGTTGCATCACATGAAGATGTTGAAGGCTGGGGCTCCACATTTGGCGTTGCATCACATGAAGATGTTGAAGGCTGGGGCTCCACATTTGGCGTTGCATCACATGAAGATGTTGAAGGCTGGAGCTCCACATTTGGCGTTGCATCACATGGAGATGTTGAAGGCTGGTGCTCCACATTTGGCGTTGCATCACATGAAGATGTTGAAGGCTGAAACTCCCTTCCCTGCTGCGCAGACATGTCATGTCATGTCAGTGGTGTCTCAGCTATTTTCTGACCTCCTGTTCATAGAAGGCACTCAGTGGTGCCATGAATTGTGACCATCGAGAATTAACAGTACCGGCTTTTCATGTGTGGGTTTAAAAAACTGAAGGAACCTTTAGAACCGAACAATGAAGGTATCCTTGTTAATCCAGCCACTTTCATGGTATACCGCAAATGATCCGGGAGGGACGTCGTCCATTAATTTTGCTCCTTTCTAGGGAATACGAACATTATGGGCATTAAATTTCCTGCAGCATTCATACATGTTTCAGCCGTTACAAGTACCCCCCTTTCAGCAGATAATAAAGTGTTCACTTGTTTTTTACCACAACGAGCTGGTACTTTGGAGGACTTGTTGCGCACTGTCAAAATGCCCGTCTCATCTACATTGTAAATATCGTTGGGTGAGAATTGATATTTATCATAAAGAGACTGCAACAGAACGAAAAAATGTTGAACTGCTACACGGTTGAAGCCTTCTGCACCTGCCATTGATATTTTTTCGGGACCACGTAAAGATAGTATAGGATTCCTTCCCAGCTATTTTCTTTTGCCTGTTAAATGCATGGGATATTTCGTTCAGCTAACTCAAATGCGAGGGTTCGTAGATCTGTCAGGATAAGGCCAAATAGTCTTTTTTCTCGGTATATGCTGCACAAATTAATTTTCTGGGGATTCTGAAAAAACAGTTTTGTATCGTCCTAATTTTTTTCGAGAAACTGCTTTCGGAGACAACCCCTTCTATCAAGCTTCTCTCACTTTTCTATCCAGAGTTGTTTGAGGAACGTTGTAGGCCTCAGATGCTCTCCTGTAGCCCATTGCCCCCTAGAACTGCTTGGATTGCTCCAGACATGGTCTCCTCGGACCAGCTCTGTCTTCAGTCTTCCTTTTATAGCGCCCCATTTTGACAACTGAAAATAAAATGATAGCTTTTTGGTAGCTTATGCTAGGTGTTAGGTGTCGTTGGAAACGTGGACGTTTCCATTTTGAACTAATCTTAGCGTTCCCATTCGAGCAGGTCATGACGTAAGTTGGAAAACATGGCGTCACTTCAATCCATATGAGCGACCGTCACCGTTTTGGACAATTCTTCCCTATAATAGTTCGTCAAAATATTTTTTATAATTTTCATTTTTGGAAGATCTCGTAGAAATATTACTTACTACAGACGTCACCACTACACAATATACTCGAAAAAAAAAGACATGTTACGTCGGGAAAGAAAGAGGAATTGTTTTTGCTTTCATGGTAATATCGGTAAACTATATGTCATTCAAAAGAACTTTTTGGGCAACTCAATTCCATATGGGCAGCTTTACACAAAAATAGAAACTTACAAAAGTTTATTTCTCTCCGACTCGCCTAACCCAATCAGTCTCTTTCTTTCAGAATTTGAGAAAACAGCTAACAAACAAACAAGTCTTGTTAGGTTGATTGATAAACGTAATTTCTGGTATGATTTCATGACAAAAACATATGTCCTAAACGCTTGGTTTTCGAAAAATAGGGGATGATCTATATTTAATCAATATTTTAGAAAATAACATTTCAACAATGCTCATCGATCGAGTTAGGTAGGGTTTTGTTTTTCATCATTCAGTTCTATCGAAGTTTTCCATTTGATTGTAGGGCTTGGATCCAATTTGAAAAATATTGTAAGCGTTTGTTCGGTATTGTTTCACAGAATGAAATTATTCTGTTTCTGTGGAAGACAGGTATTATTGCGAAACGATCGATTACAGTTCTCACCAGGAGGGTGCATAAATATTGCATTAAGGGGATTTTTTTTGTGTAACAGAGAACAATTACTTCATTATCAAGGTATTCCACTATGAAGACATTCACTGAAGATACAACACTCGTATAATCACTAATTATTATGGGCAGTTGCTTTATCAAAATAGCCACTTCTGACTCCAATGCATGCGTTTGTGCGCCTTACTCTAGTGGATACGCTCAAAGATACCAGGAGTATTTCTATTAACTGTGCATGAATCTAATTAGCGATTTTTCAAATCTTCTGTGCTCTAAACTGGACTTTTGTACACTTATGATTTCAGATTATCCAGGAACAAGAAATCATGTGGATGCAGGTTGGGTAACCTGGTTGGCAAAGGTTATCGTCCTTCATTCTCGATCCAGTGATCGACATAATTTTCTTTCGAATTCTGTCATGCAAGTTAGTTGAATTGTTTTAAAGCATCATCATTAGTGGGAAATTTTCCTAAGTGGGACCACCTTTAGGAGTCCTGTTAGGATATTCTCAATAAAATGTTTGTATGGGGCATGCATCACTGAATCTGAAAGCTAGAAAATAGTTGATTTCCCACAATTCAAACCCAAGAGTTCACATCGTTTTCAATTATAGCATTTGGGTTCTTTTTAGACAAGTGATTATTATGAGAATTGTTCATTTCATCAAGGGAAAACACTGTGGATTAAAACCCTGATTTACTTATTCACTTATTCCGTATTCCAGTGCATAAAGCTACTCGCTGGCAACTTCTTTAACGGAAGACTTCGTAGATGCTGTGTGTGATGAGGATAAAGTGATCTATCAACATTTGCCTTATCAGTATATGAGTTATATTCAAACTAGCCGCAATTGGTTGCATTTGCAGAATGTATCCATATTCTTATTTCACAAAAAAGAAACCTTTTTCCATCGAAATTATGGTGTCTACCAAGGTTCTTTGGTTTTGATTTTTAGAGAATGGCGTAATTTGTGTTTTAAACTGGAATTTTTCAACCCGGAACTACGAATACCACTAATAAAAATAACACCATTCGAGGGCTCCGCAATATTACTTTTTTCTATTTCATCATACAATCTGGGCAAATATATGCATTTCTCTTCAAATGACGTTAAAACCTCACAAGTAAATGAAAAATAAATTACTAGCTAATATATTTTTCGCGGACGACTAAGAATTGTTGTCATAGAAAATCTGGGGATTAAACAGGTCATGATCCTATAAAAGGAGAACCCTATTCAATGAATTTTGTTGAAAGTATGATACTTGCCATACCGAATTACCTTCCAAAAAGTTGACGAAAAAATAAAAAAATTATAATATTTTTTTTCGAAAACATTCAGTGTTTACATTAATTTTTTGTTTCTTCCTTTTTTGGTAGATTGGGTGTGAATGTAGTGAACAAAGTGACACTTTTTCCAAGATTAATCCTCAATTCATAGTTGTAGTGTTATTGTATGTGGAAATATACTGTTACGCAACAATTACACTCACTAGGGTGTGATATGATAAAATGTCTCTATCAAGGACATTTCCAATGAAATTCTTCAAGAATTATGCAATGTCAACGGTAAAACGGTTGTCGTTTGTGCTGAACATTGCATTAAAATGAATTAGTTCATTCTACGACATTCTAAACGGCTCCCACTCACGTAACACATACTTAAAAATCATATTGTGATTATAAGCCGATGAATATGTAGGTGAAAAAAAACGGAAAGTACGCAAAAGTTTTGAAAAACAAGACAAATATTTTCACGATATATATCAGGAGATATGCAGGAATATTGATTTAGGCAACCCACATTCAATCTAATTTTATATAGCTACCTATCATTATCTTGTCATTATGTACTCATTGTCATGATTATATTCATATCATCCAGAATAGTAGTGAAACAACTAATTTTATCATAGAAATGCAAAATACTCCCCATAATATCGGATATATACAAGAACAAAATACCAGAATATTGGAAAATGGTGATATCCATCAATGTATTCGAAAAATAATCAAAAAATGAAGTATTAAATGAAATGGTATTCGATACGATGGAGCCTTATGGATAATTGACAGATTGACTGAATCAGAAGAAATCCTCACATAATTTCAAAAAATAATAGGAATGATATCAACATTTTTGAAAAAATCACGTTTTCATCGCTGAAATAAGTTTGTTGTATAGTCTCACAGACTCTTTCCATACTTCTGTGAGGAGTTCATGAACTTCTTGTCAATATATGAAAATCAGAAGTATGATAAGTTCTTGCACAAGTATGAACACTCTCTGTGAAAGCTGAAAAAAAGTTTCCAATCTATTCAGGTCCATCTCAGAAATATGAATATTATTTAATTTTCCAGCCATTTTTCACATTATGTTCATTGTGTTGAGGTATATCTCCCAACATACTTGGAATATAGGATATACTCAGTGCAATGGGATGACGCTAGTGATGTATTGGATGGTTTTTTATGTGTCACTTCATAATCCACGACCCCAAAAACCTCAAGATCGGCCCAGAGTGGGTCGAACTATGTTCATAATCTAAGACCCCACTTATGAATCTTTTCAATTGGAACTTTGAAGTATGAAGAATTTATGAATATTTTATTTATGAATATTATATGTAGGTTGTTTAATTTGAAATTCAAAAGATTTTTATTTCGGTGAAATCAGAGGTTCTGAAAACATAACATATCAAAATGTATGCTGTACACCAAACTCACATACTTTTTTTGGTAGGTCTAGGAAGAAGGGTATAAAAGTAGGTGCTAGTAAATAATGATAATTCAAACGAATATTCCAGTGTTCTACATTTATTTCAACAAAAAAAACAACAAGAACCGAAAGGAGTGAATAAAAGTAAAAATATTGTGTGGATTATCGAACGTTCTCAAACCATCATATCCAATTTCCGAGTTACACATGTTTTCGTATGTTTCCACGAAGCCAACATGATTACATTGAAAATTAATACTCTAAAACTATTTTTCATTTTTGTTTTCTTGACTTTAAAGTAATTAATTTTTTCATTATTGGAAGTTAAAAGTTAAGAAAATACCCGAAAAGAGTTGAAAAAGTTTAATTTTAAGCCAAAATTTCCACAAAAATAACAATTACGATTTCGAGAGAAAAAAAAAAAGTTGAATTGGTAGGTACCACCAAATACTCTGATTCTCCATAATGTTGATGTACTTGTTCCGATTTTGGAAAACAATATTGCAATTCCAAAAAAATAGATGAGTACGAAACTCAAAAAAGTAATTGAGTGTTTGCTTGGTATATCAAGATTCGGAATCAATAAAAGTACGTACATGAGAATGCGTTACCAGTTTCAAAATAGTCGATTATTTTTTCAAAATGGAGAAACAGTTGCAGGCTGTATCGCAAAATAATCAACTACTGATTAAGTAGCCGCTGTCGAGAGGAACGGAAATTCTTCTCCACGCCAATTCTAAGCTGTTTAACACACACTAAAATTCATATATCCATCCATATATCGGATGAGCCGTCCAAGTATGGTCTTCGACTATTTGAAAGAACCCAAAGGATAGCTATCCAAATGGTATCTGGAATCACATATGGAAAACGTATGATCTCGAATTAATCCTGCCACTCCTGAGAGACGTGAACGAGATGATATTATCTCACTTTTTATAATACTTCCGCTCTGGACATGACACACCTGTAGAAACACGGAAGATATGTTGGGATATCACTCACATCAAAATGAAAACAGAAAAATATTGGCAACTACCAGATAACAGTTTTTCTCTACAAGTGTAATTCTCTTCAAAAACCTATTCAATGCTCAGTTTTATGTGATGTGTTATACCACAAACATATAGGAATATGTTTTCTTTTTCAATATTTATCTGTAGACATTTTTAACATTTTTCTAGTTATAATAGATCACCATATCTGCTCCTATTGTAATGTAATAAGAATAATAATAATTGATTTGCTTGAAAATATGAACAGGATGTTCAAAATCAGATGTGGAATCATCTGTGACTGAAAGATAAACTCTAGTCACTATCTTCCATCGTTCAAGATAACCTCTTGTGGGGTATTCATGTTTTAAAGGGAAACATTCTCAATTGAATATTGAATAGAAATATTTTTCTGTGAATTGAAAAATCCACGATAAAAATGAAGTTAGTTTTTGTGAATGTCTAACAGAAAACAACTACTTCACCGGCTAAGGCCACGCTGGACATTGAACTACATCCGATAGATATTCTGAAAGGACCCTAACTCAAAAGAAAAAATCTGAATTTGAAAATTTGCATTTTCATTCAGATAGTTTTTTGATTTTCTATTCCAGTCTCAATTGAAAACTCATACAGACATTCACAAAAAATAACTTCATCTTATCGTGGATTTTTCAATTCGCAGAAAAATCTTCATATTCAATATTCAATTGAGAATGTTTCAACAATAATAATAATATTACGAAACGTCATATTTCCAAATTCAACCATTTTGGAACACAATTTCAGAATAGGTCAACTACATACATTCAAATAGTGAATACCAATGCAAATCTGAAGTCGAATTCGCATCTATATGTGGATCTGTAGATATTGAAACTCAAAGTGGCTGCTGTTTACGGCGGAAATATTTCCACATAACCACATAAATGAAACGAATTATAAAATTGCTCTACAAGTGGGCGTTGGAAAGACATGACACACACACATTCACACAAATATATATATATATATATATATATATATATATATATATATAAATATATATATATATATAAATATATATATATATATATATATATATACCGGGTGACACAGGATATCGGGCCACCCCTGTAACTTCTGCATTCATAAACGGATTTTTCTGAAATTTGGTTCAGTATTATTAGCAACCATTTCGGATTTGGTCACATTACAATCCAATATGGCGGACTACCGTTTTTTTTGGAAATGCCAGCAACTTTGTTTTTTCAATCAAAATTATAGATTTTTGAGAGCTGAGATGAAAGAGGACTGCGAAACACAATAAGTTGACGAGATTCAGAAATGTTATTTTCCACAGCTTACTAAGTTGAAACATTATTCGAACTGCAAGGAAACTACTAGTTGTAGATTTTTGAATGTATACAATTTGTTATTGCACCAAAATACAAAAATGATGTTATTTTTTTTCGTGAAGGTATGTTCTAGAGAGACATGTAGGTGGCCCATAGGGGTTCCATTTGAAAAAACATAATTTTTTTCAAAATGTGATGTAACTGAATTGATTCATCAATAAGTGATTCAAAAAATAATTTATTAGAAAAAATTATGTTTCTCTGTTATGTGCGACTCATTGTGAATGGCCTTGACCAAATCTAATTTATTTACGAGGTGAAATGAAAAAATAAAAAGAATCAATTGTTCAAAAAAAATTACATTTTACGAAAGGTTTAGACTTGTTTTGACCTGTTGAATTCGAATATGTGAAAATATTCAGGGTGTTCTATTTGACAAAACAAAGTTGCTGGCATTTCCAGGAAAACCGGAAGTCCACCATATTGGATTGTAATGTGATCAAATCCGAAATAGGTGCTTATATAACTGTACTAGATTTCAGAAAAATCCGTCCACGAATCCAGAAGTTATAGGGGTGGCACGATATCCTGTGGAGTTTTTTATATTATTCGCACTGTATATGTTCCTATTTCATTTAACTGCATGAGAATAGATTGATTTTTGTTCTTCGAGACCAGATATTTCCATAAAATTAGCATTCTTTCAGGTAAAGTCAAATCATATGGTCCTTCATCGCCTTTAGAGAACAGCACTTTGGTACAAACAGTAATGTCAAGAATACGGAAGAGTGAAAGACTTGCCGAAAAAGCTATGCAAGCCGCAGAAGACACGAAAAGATCTGATTATAACCAAGAGAAAGTTTCTTCTAAGAGATGAATGGAAGCCAATAATTTAGAAGACAAGACATCTGCCAGAGAATCTTTGAATGTCGACAACAAGAAGAATAACTCTGAACATGATCAATCCAGACATGGAAGCAAGGTAGACCTGAAAAGAAGTTATTTGTCATCAAGAAAACGAAAAAAAAAATCGAGATGGGCGTAGAAATAAAGAAGACGGAACTGAAACAAGAAGTTTGGAAGAGACAACAAGAAATTTTTGATCTTCAAATCGCGATGAGATTAGCCCAGATGGAAACAGAATCATCCGACATGGATCAGGATGAAACTGGGTCAAATCGGTACTAAGAGTAAATAGTAAGTGACGGTCCAGATGTCCAAAAACGGATGACAAGAGAACTGCCATGGGCAAGGCAAACCGAAGTTGGAGGTATAGACAAATCTATAATACCCAATGTTTCTGATCATAAATTAAGTAGTGTTAGTAACTTTCATTCTAAAAGTTTGGAAAACATTCCATACAAAATGGAAACGTTCGGTCTCGACAACGTCAAATGACAGATCATGACATAAGAAATTTTTTTACTAGACAGGGTGTTCCGAAAGATTTGCCCATTTTTAGTGGAGATTCCACAGAATGGCCAAATTTCATACATCAGTATAAAAATTCAACAGCCATTTGAGGTTATACAAACGAGGAGAATAAATGTCGTCTTCAAAAATGCCTCGAAGGTAACGCAATCCTTATTAATATTACCATATAACATTGACAAATAAGCAACCTTTGAGAAAGTCGTTTCGGTCGTCCAGAATATATTATATCAATATCATTAGATAGGGTGAGAAAATTTCACATTGTCAAAGAAGACAAGCTGGAAATGTTGGTTGAATTTTCAGATGAAGTGAAAAATCTTGTCGCTACCATTGAAGCATTGGAAGAAGATTATTTGCGAAATCCCATACTTCTACAAGAGCTATTGAATAAATTGCCAACTTCACAAAAATTAAGCTGTGTCGAATACATTTCTGATAAAAAATTAAACATAAATTGGTCGAGATTTCCTCATGGCTATTGGTTAGATACAAAAGCAAATGCTGCCAGTCATCTTTGGATTCCTCGAATTCCTGATAAACATTTTTCGAAAAATAAATCGAAAAATAAAAATATTACTCTTACGACTAAAAGCTTCAGTAAAACTTGCATGTGTAAAAATGAAAAAAATTAAATTTTTTCTTGTTTTTTCCAATTCCACACTATAAGGAGTGTAGATAAAAGAAAACATGTTCGATTGATGATTGTCAAAAACCCCACAATGAAATGTTACATCATGTCATTGATCAAGAAACGGTTATTCCAAGAAATGATAATGTTGAAACTAATTGCCACATATGAACGAACAGAAAGGTTCCACTAGATATTTTACCGGTAGTAATTTCGAAAAATAAACAATTAGTTGAAACATTTGCCCTTCTTGATGATGCCTCTACCGTAAGTTTGATTGATGAAGACTTGGCCAATGACTTAAAATTAACTGGACCACGACAATCTCTCCTTCCACAATGGACAAATAATCAATTCGAAAAACAAAACAATTCTAGAGTTGTGAGTTTCAAAATTTCATCAAAATTGGAAACAAATTCAAATTTATTTTACGTCATGTCAGAACTATCAAAGGTCTATCTTTACCCAGCCAAACCATCAATATTTAGGAAATCAATGAGCATTATCCATACATTGATTGAACAGGACAACTGGCAACTGCTCGTGAGTGAAAAAATATTTCTGGGCCGTGGCATGGTCCTGCTGCCAGCAAAACAGCTCTCGGTTGGGTCATCCATGGGAATTTCAAAGTGAATAATGGAAATGTACAAGAACGGTTTGATTACTATCGTTTCGGACGTCCATCGTCTTAATGTATTTGAAAGGTTTTCGCGACGTTTCGAATGCTTGTATCTGCAATCGTCTTCAGGTGAATACTGACAAGTTTAGGTGCTACTTACCAATTTATATGACTGTCGGCGCAATGATGCGTGCAATTCCGTCATGTGCAGCGGTGCGTGTGATTTCGCGCGGTGTGGTGGTGAGTGAAGTTTCGCGCCTCTGCAGGCCGCCAGAAAGAGCAATCAAGGGCTTCCATACGTTCTTGATTTCAACGCTTGGTTGACTGAAGGCGTTATTGGCTTCGATGTAGGCGGCCTCTTTGAACTTTCATTTGAACCAATGTTTCTCTCTATGTAGAACACTTGCGTCGTCCCATAGAACTCGATGGTGCTCAGTCCAGGCGTGGTCCGCGATGCCCGATTTTGATATTTCTCCACGTTGAGTCCATTTGTTGTGCTCATCCAATCTTACCGATAACGGTCTCTTTGTCTCTCCAATGTAGGAATCTCCGCATTCACATGGAACTTCATAAATGCAATTCTTACTGATTTAATTTCTGTTGTCAGGTTTGGTCTTGGTCAGGAAACTCCGTAGAGTACCGCCGGATTGGAAGCAGCTCTTGATGTTGAACTTGTTTCCGATCCTTCTGATCTTCTCGGAGACACCTCTGATGTACGGAAGGCAGATCACTGTGCTTTGTTGTTGCTCTTCAGATGTCTTCGTTCTCCGGAGTTGTTTCAATACTTCTTCTAAGAGTTTCTTGGGATATCCATTTCGGTGAAGGTCCTCTCTGATGTGGTTTAATTCGGCATCTTGTGACTCCACGTCATTGCATATGTGCGTCGCTCTCTTCACCAATGTTCTCACGATCCCTCTCTTCGTTGAACTCGGATGGTTGGAGCTGTAACTGAGGTACTGCCCTGTATGTGTCTTCTTTCTGTAGACGGAGGTGCGAATTTCATTGCATATTCTCTCAACGTTCACATCGAGGAAGGGTAAGGCACTGTTGGTTTCCATCTCCATCGTGAACTTGATCGAATCCCTGATTCTGTTGATTCCTGAGAAGAAATCCTGGAGATGTTCATCTCCGTGATTCCATACAACAAAGGTGTCATCCACGTACCTCAACCACAGCTTTGGTTTGTATTCTGCCTCACGTATAGCCAATTCCTCGAACCACTCCATGTATATGTTGGCGATGATTGGAGAAAGGGAAGATCCCATGGGGAGTCCGTCGACTTGAGAGAAGAATCGGTCCTTGTCCTGGAAATATTAATTCTGTAGGCAGCACTGCAGTAATTCCAATATTGCGTGGGTAGGAAGGTCAGTCCTCTCGTGCAGCTGGTCATCCTCTTCGAGTTTCCTCTTGGTGATACTGAGAGATTCCTCTACAGGGACATTGGTGTAAAGGCTCTCCACGTCGAAGCTGATGAAACGATCTTCTGGTCCAAGTTCAACATCTATGATGTTGTCAACGAAGTGCTTGGAATTCTTGACGTATGAACTGCTATTTCCTTGTAAAGGTTGTAGTATCGGTAGGAGGTATTTCGATAACTTGTAGGTTGGTGAGTTCCGTGAGCTGGTGATCGGTCTCAGTGGCATGTCTGGTTTGTGGATTTTCGGAAGCCCGTAGAGATGCGGTGGTTTGCTGTAGTGTGGCGTTAGATGTTATCGTTCGTTGTCTGGAATGAAGTGTTTGAATTTCCTCAGAGTGTTGTAGATCTTCCTTTCTATAGTGGGTGTCGGATCCTTCTTCAAGAGTTTATAGTTCCCTGTGTGGAGTAACGACTCTATCTTGTCATCATATGTTGTGGTGTCCATGATAACTGTGGCGTTCCCTTTATCGGCTGGAAGAATCTTTATGGATGAATCCTTTCGAAGAATTTTTAGGGCCCTCTGTTCCCCTGCAGTGATGTTACTCCGGGGATTCTTCTCCTTCTCGAGTGTCTCTCTCACTTTTCATCTGAACTCTTCTGCCTGGATGGGATTCATTCTGCTGCTGGTTAACTCTACAGAGCTTACAATGTCCAGGATAGGTATTGTTTTAGGTGCAACTGCAAAGTTCAATCCCTTTTCCAGCAGGGACTCCTCTACTCCTGTAAGTGGTTTAGTTGAGATATTAATAATGGTTTTCTTACCTTTGCTGCTGGTTTGTGGAGACCGTGTTCTCCCTGCTATTCGATTCCATTTCTTCTAATGCCTCCTCTCTTGTTCCTGGCGGATTCCCGCGCATCTATTTTCAATCTTGGCAAATATGGGTTGATTGTCCCCCTCTAAGGTGTACTCTCTGATTTCTTGGAATCTAGCAGTGGCATCCTGTAGCAGCATCTCTCTCTCCCAACGGTGATAGTTGATCTGCGACCTGACGAGTGCGTGACTGGCCCGCTCCATGATGCGTTGTGCTCGTTCCCCGGGAATGGGTGACTTTACCTGGAAACCGTCTGGGATGATGTTGTTGTCTCTGGCTCTTCGTAGAAACTTGGTAAGTTTTATCATTGTCCTTTCGTAGCCTCTGAACTTGTCGCTGATGCCGGGTCCGTACCGGGTTTCCAACGTTTGTTTGAAGGTTGTAGACGATGTGGTAACTTGGTTACTATCGTTTCGGACGTCCATCGTCTTAATGTATTTGAAAGGTTTTCACGACGTTTCGAATGCTTGTATCTGCAATCGTCTTCAGGTGAATACTGACAAGTTTAGGTGCTACTTACCAATTTATATGACTGTCGGCGCAATGATGCGTGCAATTCCGCCATGTGAAGCGGTGCGTGTAATTTCACGCGGTGTGGTGGTGCGTGAAGTTTCGCGCCTCTGCAGCCCGCCAGAAGGAGCAATCAGGGGTTTCCATACGTTCTTGATTTCAACGCTTGGTTGACTAAAGGCGTTATTGGCTTCGATGTAGGAGGATGAGCACAAGAAATGGACTCAACGTGGAGAAACATCAAAATCGGGCATCGCGGACCACGCCTGGACTGAGCACCATCGAGTTCTATGGGCAACGCAAGTGTTTTACATAGAGAGGGGCATTGGTTCAAACGAAAGTTCAAAGACGCCGCCTACATCGAAGCCAATAACGCCTTTAGTCAACCAAGCGTTGAAATCAAGAACGTATGGAAACCTCTGATTGCTCTTTTTGGCGGGCCGGAGAGGCGCGAAACTTTACGCACCATCACACCGTGCGAAATCACACGCACCGCTGCACATGGCGGAATTGCACGCATCATTGCGCCGACAGTCATATAAATTGGTAAGTAGCACCTAAACTTGTCAGTATTCACCTGAAGACGATTGCAGATACAAGCATTCGAAACGTCGTGAAAACCTTTTAAATACATTAAGACGATGGACGTCCGAAACGATAGTAATCAAGTTACCACATCGTCTACAACCTTCAAACAAACAAGAACGGTTTGTTTGGTTCACTGATATTGAAGTGAAGGACGACTTCGACATTTTACATGAACTTGTAAAAAAGCACTGGAAAATCGAAACATATAATGAATTGGATAAGTCAATGTCTAAGGAAAATTGTCTGCTGAACAAATTCTTGATACTACAATGAAGAGGATGGGAGATAGGTATGAAACAGGACATATTTGGACAGTTCATGATGTGTTTCTTCCCGAAAGTAAGAAAAATGCCTTGAGGAGACTGCTAGCCACTCAGAGAAGAATGGACAAAGACAAATTGTTCGCTGAAAATTATGTGAGGAAAATTCAGGACAAGGAAGAAAAAGGTTATATTTCTAAAATGTCTCTAGAATATATGCCTATTCCTTCCACGAAGACTTGGAACCTCCCTCACTTTGGAGTTACGAATCTGAATAAATCTGCAAAATTGGGAGTAGTTTTCGATGCATCACTAAAATTCAAACAGGTAAGCCTAAATGATTGTTTATTGACAAGACCTGACTTATATAACTCAAACAATTCTCCTCAATCTCCGGAAGAAAAAATTTGCCTTCACAGCTGATATCAAAGAAATGTTTTCACAGGTGAAGGTGAGAAAGGAAGATCGAATGTCCCAAAGAACTATACAGGGGTATGGAAAGGCGAATGGACCCAGAAATCAATGTAGTTTTTTTCGGAACGACTTGTGGTCCATGCCTGGCACAAGAAGCTGAAAACAGAAATGCCCATTTCTTCAGCCATCAGTATCCAGATGCTGCTGAAGCAATAATCGATTCTCACTACATGGATGATTACTTGGGTGAAGTGAATACGGAAGGAGAGGCAACATCATTGATACGTGATGTATGTTTTGTACATAATAAAGGAGGTTTTATGATTTCTAGTTGGGTTGCTAATGATTCACGTTTACTGAGACACTTGGATGAAAATATTTTGGCAGATTGTCAAAAAACAATCGACAATTATTCTGAATTATCAAGTGAACTATACTCGGTGTATGGTGGGAGCCTAAAGGAGACACATTCACTTCTGAAACCAACTTCCATGAAGTAGATAAGGATATATTAGAAAATGAAATACAACCGAAAAAAAGTAGTGATGTCGGTTTTTGATCCCCTCGGATTCCTTGTAAATTATATAATTCAGGGAAAAATACCACTTTAAGATATATGGCGAAGTAGAAAAGACTGAACTGTCCGACGGATAGACATACGAGTAACCTTCAGCTGCATATTTCCACTGATGCATCCGAATACGTATACGCCAGTATAGCGTATTTACGATGGCAACAGAATGAACAGGTTGAAGTGAGTTTCTTGAATGCGGAAATTTGTGTAGCACCCCTGAAACCCTTATCAATACCTCGCCTAGAACTACAGGCAGCTTTGATAGGAGCACGACTAGGCGCGAGCATGAAGAAATCTATGGAACTGAATATCTCTAATATGTTCTATTGGACCGATTTCAAAACCGTCCTGTCTTCGTTCTGAAGCCAGGCGATTCGAGATGTTTGTCGCACATTGTTTTGGTGGAGTCCAAAAACTGACCAACGTTCTTGAATGGAGATATGTGAAATCCAGAGATAATGTCGCTGATGAAGCAACAAAAAGCTATGGTCAGACTGACTTCTCAAGCTCTAGTAGATGGATTAATGGTCCTTAATATTTGTGGTGATCGTCCGATCAATGGCCTCAAGAGGAAACATCTACAATTGTCAATGAAGAAGAATTCTAAATTCGCAAAGACTTCGTTTGTGTTCAAATTGAAACAAAAGCCGATATACCAAAGCTGGAAAACTTCAACAAATGGCAGAAGTTATTACGGTCGACAGCAAGAATTTTCAGATTCATTGAAAATTACAGAAAAACAGAAAAGTGGTGAACTCGATCCTTCGGAACTGGAAAAATCTGAAATGTACTTACTGGAGGAGGTACACTTGGAATCGTATCCTGAAGAAATTTGCACTCTTGAAATCAAAAAGAAAACTGAAATTTTCAAATGAATTGTACGCTCTTGATTGTTTTCACGACGAGACAGATGGATTATTGGAACATGGAGAGAAGATAAATAATGCACCTCTATGTGATTATATGGAAAAACCTATCATATTGAGCCCAAAACATGAAATAACCAGACTTATCATCAAATATCATCATGAACTTGTCAACCACCACGACCAAGAAATTGTTGTTAACAATTTTCGACAAAAGTATTGTATTATCGGAATTCGACAAGCATTTAGAAGTTGTTGGGCGAATTGTCAAGTTTTCAAAAATAGAAGGAGTTCTCCAGTTGTTTCAATTATGGGTCAATTGCCAGTTTGTAGACTTGAGCCAACTATCAGACCGTTCATCAAAACTGGTGTAGATTATTTTGGGCCCATTGAAGGACCGTTAAAAGATCTCACCTGTATGGTGACTGATCGTTCAGCTAGAAATAGCATACGACCTGAGCACTGATAGATTCATTAATATATTTAGACAATTTGGTTGCCGAATAGGATTTCCAGAGGAAATGTACAGCGACAATGGACTTGAGTTCAAAGGTGCTGAAAAGGAGTTGGCTGAAAATCTTGGAAGAAATAAAAGCATTCTGTACATTGAAAAAAACTAAATGGACTTTCAACCCCCCTCCAGCTCCGCACATGGGTGGTGCGTGGGAACGATTGATACAATCCATAAAAAAAACCTTAAGGAGGTTTCGAGAGGAAAATATCCTCAATAATATGTTCTTCGAACAACTCTCGCCGAGATCATTAATATTCTCAACTCAAGACCACTGACGTGTCGATTGATCCAAATGATCCTGAGGCAATAACTCCGAATCATAGGGCGGTCATATGTCACATTACAATGTGCTAAAATGGAAAAGAAAAATCTTAATCTGTTGACGACATGGAAGGCAGCCCAGAAAATTTCCGATTTCTTTTGGCAACGGGTCCCGTGAATATATACTCTTACTCACAAAACGAATCAAGTGGCACAGAGAACAGAAATCCATCAAATTGGGAGATGTACTAATTTTTGATACGAATACAACCAGGAATTGTTGACCCAAAGGCATAGTGGTGAATCTATATCCTGGTGTTTAATAATAATAATCGTCTTTATTGTTTTTCAGTACTGGGCACATACAATTTTGGTTCAATAAACAATTTAATTTCTGAAATTACAAAAGGCGAAGTTCATCTTATGTAACACAAGTGCTTATAAGTTGTTCTTCCACTCAACCTCAGAAATATTCTACCTATTCTAAGACAAAAAAAAAACAGAGAAGAGTAGAGGGAAAATTTAGGAGATACCAATTATTTAAATGATGCTGGGAAAGACGTACATTGCTGAAACTTATTTTGGTTGATATGAGTAGAAATGTATATGATAATTTAAAGTTGATTTTTTAACAGAATGAGTTGGCATTTTTTTCCTAAAATTGAAAATTTTGAATTTTTAATTCTTTTTGGTAACAAGTGAATCACTTAGCATATATTATAACTTAATGATCGCTTGAAAAATTCTGTTTTGAAACTAGGTGGGGTAAGAGTACCTTTGAATCTGATATTCAGATTATGAATATCGGTACGAAAAGTGATTTTCCTGTACAGGTAGGGCCGTGTTCTAGTTAATATAATTTTTTGATATAAATTAGCAGCATTTAATTTTCGTCGGTTTTCCATTGTAAGCCAACCCGTTTCACGCAACTTATGGGATATCCTTTGATATTTTCTCATACCGTGAATGAGCCGAAGACACGATATCTGCACTTTCTGTATTCTCTGAGCATACTGTTTAGTTAAACATGGGCCATATAAGGTATCCGAATAATTGAAACGTTATAAAACTAGTGCATCACAGGGAGTTGTTTTCGTCTGTTTTGAGAGTACATGTCTGTTTCCATATATAAGTTTTAAAGAAGAATATGCAAGTTGTATTTGTTTGTTTATATGTTTGTCGAACCGCAAGTCGGAATCGATAAAAATTCCAAGACTTTTGGATACATTTGTGGGTTGTAGTGAAACATTATCAACCATAATTGTGAGAGATTCGCTTGCTTTTTGGCGATTAACTTTTGATCCAATTGATTTAGTGGCATTTAATGATAGACAGTGGTCTCTCGCTGACTCAACGAATGACTCGAGATCATTTTTCATGAGTGTGCATGCATTTTGTATACATTGAGGGGAAAAACTCTGATAGAGTTGAGTGTCATAGGCATAAAGGTGAATTTTACAATGTTCTAGACAGCGTAACATATTTGATGAATAAATTGTGACAACAATGGTCCCAATATAGAACTCTGTGGCACTCCTGACTTAAGTTTCGAATAGTTCGAGTAGATTCCATCCTGGCATACTTTTTGTACCCTGTTTTTGATATAACATTCAAGAAGTCTAATTGCACTCCCCGATAGTCCCACATAATGTAATATCGCTAAAAGTAGATCGTAGTTTGGAGTGTCAAAGGCTCGACTGAAATCAAGAAGTACAAGTACCGAGCAGAGGGCCCCATCTGTAGCCCCAATAATGTCATCCACGATGTGCAGCAGAGCAGTGGCGCAACTAAGACCTTTGGGGAACCCAGACTATGTTTCCGGTAGTAAAGAGAACTTAGAGAGATGAGTTCTTAGCTGTTCTTCAACTGCTCGTTCAAAGATTTTTTATAATGTTGGTAGGACACTAATTGCACGTAAATCTTTATATTCAGTTGGGTTAGATTTTTTGGGTAATACTCTCACCACTGCTCTCCCCCACATCGCTGGAAATACGTTATTGGTTAAACAAAATTTTACTATATGGGTGATATATTGTGCGATATGGGGACAACACATTCTAATCAGTTTAATGTTTATATCATCACAACCTTTAGCATTCGATTTTATGTTACATATAATTTTATATGTGAATAAATCATTTATTTCCTGGAAAGCAAATTCAGGTTCCACTAGATGGTTTTCCTTATAAAAAGTTATTAAATCTTGAGGTGGCTGCATGTTAGGTATAGAGTTAATGAAAAAGTTATTTAATTCATCTGGGTTATCTGGAATTTAAATGCGTTTTTCGGGTAAAATACCATTTGATTTCAGTGTTCTCCACATTTCCTTATTATTTTTTGAGTTCCCTAGCCGATAACTAAAATATGCCTTTTTCCCTCTGAATAGCCTTATTTACATAGTTCCTAACGTCTTTATAATATTGCAGCCGCCCCTCGGTTCTATTTATTTTCAAAGCTCTCCGTACTTAATCCCTAGTGGACATCATTTGTTTTATGTTAAATGTTAGCCAGGGTGCATTGGGTTTGGTGACGCTGGAAGTAGTGTGGGGAGCATGTCGATCAAATAAATTTTGAAGAATATTTATCAGAAAAGAAATTTTTTCATCGATGCTATCTTGATCGTAAATTTGGAAAAATGGCATATTATATAGGTCTCTTTGATAAAGTTCTTCATTAAAATTTTTAAAATTCCTGTAGGTACACATTTTTGTAGTGCATTTGTCCTCATCAACTCTCAATTTGCAATAAACTATGAAGTGATCAGAGGGACCGTTATTATCAATGACACCCCCCTCCACTACATAGTTCTCGTTAACTATAATTAAATCCAATAGTGTTTGGCTGTTTTTACCTATTCTTGTAGGCATGTCAATAATTTGCGTCGAATGAAAAATATTCAAAACTGATAGAAGATTATCTACATGAGTAATTCCTAAATCCAGGACATTAATGTTGAAATCACCAGTGCAAACAATTTGATCTACAGTAGAATGCAAATAACTCAAGGAATCTTCAAATTCCTCTATAAACAATTTTTCATCCTGTAAAGGTGCCCTGTATATCACACCCACTGCAAAAGTTGTTTTTTGAATAGAAAATATTACCCATAGTTGTTCGCAAAAAAGATTAGGCTGACAGATGGCTTCACTTTTCAATTTATTTGAAACATATATACAGACCCCACCGCCCCGACTCTGTCTGTCCTTCCTAAATAACTTTTATCCTATAATATTTATCAGATGATCCTGTATTTCTGCTTTCAGCCAGGACTCACAAACTGTGAAAATATCAAATTTATCCCGTGCTATAATATTTTTAACCTCTAATAACGATGGTATCAGAGATCTGACATTCAATCCGCCTATTTTCAAATAATTCATATCAAATTATTTCAATTTCCTATACTTAGACAAAAACGATTTTATTTCAGAAATGTACGTTTTTCAAGCAAAAAATAAAATAAAAAATGAATATAGTAACGAAAAGTAACAAAAAGTAAAAAAAAAAAACAAATTCAGAAAAGGAACGATCCTTATCTCGCTCCTCACTAGAAGTTAACAAAAACAATAGCCATCTATTTTGCCCATGCAAAAACAATTTGTGGGCAAGAATCAGCTGCACCCATGCTGTCGACGAATATTTCAATTTAAATTTGTAAAGTTGAAACTTGGAATTATCATAGTTGGATTAGCTTTGAAGTAAAAAGTAAATGATATTCGAGATATATTTTGTTATTATCAAAAACATAAGTATTCTTTGAGGAAGAAGAAAGAAAAATATGAGATAAAGATATGAGAGCGAGGAAAGATAAATATTCTGTTAAAAAGTCTATCAAGATCACCTAAGGAGTTGATTTTGAATACGTTTGCTTCTTCGTTGATTTTACTGAAAATAGTACCATGGTTGGTCCATACTTTCCCATCTTTTCCAAGTCTTCTAATGGCGGCCATGAGAATTTGACGCTGCTGATTTGTTAGATCCTCCCTGATAAGAAGTCCAATGTTTTTTAGAGATTTCTTATTGTACAAACCTTATTTTTGTAGTGGTTCGTAGTGAATCTCACAAAAATAGGTTTGGGTTGATTCACATTTCTTGATTTCATCCTATGGCTATTCTCAATGTTTACATGATCAATATGTAGTTTGGATCTACAGTTTTCATTGTGTTCCTCTGAGACACCATATACAATGATGTTTCGACTTTTATGGTACTGATCACATTTTTCTTGTTTTTCTATAAATGTGTATATTTGTGCCTCTTGATTTTCCAGTTTCTTCAACATACTCTCATTAATTTCCTTCAGCGATTGAATTTCTTTTCCATATTTTTCTTCAAGTGTCCCCGTTATAGTGGTAGCTAACTGATTGATAAATTCTTTGGAAGAGCAAAGTTTCAGAACTAAGTTTCTGACTAATGTCTGCAGATCTTCCTCGCTCCGCTTGTTGGCTCGTGTATTCATTTCAAATTTGGTTTTATTTGGTTTTATAATTCGAATCAAATACCAGTTTAGCGATATAATATAGAATGATTCTTTGTACACTATTTCTACTCACTCATAAAGCTTGTAAAATGTTAATTAATAGATTTTCAACACTTATTAAACTTCCGCAGACAGCACAGTGAAACACATCTATCCCGTTCGAGACATCCATTTATTATTCGCACTGTATATGTTCCTATTTCATTTAACTGCATGAGAATAGTTGAGTGTGATTTTGTAGTTGTTTCAAAAAAAATATAATGACAATTTTTTGAAAGAAATAATATAATTTCATTTTTGTTCTTCGAGACCAGATATTTCCATAAATTGAGTATCTTTCCAGGTAAAGTCGAATCATATATATATATATATATTTCGGAGTGAGGTAGTATTTGCTGGACTCGTTAAGATCATATATATATATATATATATATATATTATATATATATATATATATATATATATATATATTTTTTTTTAACCTTTACATGTTTTACATTATTTTAAAGTTACCTGAAGATGACATAAACAATGTCGAAACGTCGAATGAAATAAAAAATATATAGACTGACTAAGGCCCTTATTCCGAGAAAAAAAAAATAAAATATGTGGAAAAATTAAAATATATATATATATATTATTATATAATATTATATATATATATATATATATATATATATATATATATATATATATATATTGTTATGTTATGTTATGCCAGTTGTAAATTTTGAAAGACGAAAAACCCACAAAAAGAATAATTACTAGATGGTTAATGGTTTCAAGAGTTTGTTTGTGAATAACTTTTGAAATTATATGTATATTGTGAGCCTAGGTAGAATATGGATAGATAAAAATGTCAAAATACTATAAAACAATCAATTTCATACACTGTCAAAATTATTATAACTCATAATTGCTCAAAAGACAATAAAAAGTCTAAATTTACAAAATTTTCAGGAATAAACACTAATCAACACATTTATAAATTTGAAACATACAGTATACGAAACTGTAGCTAACAAAAAGTAGCCAATGATAGAACAGCAAATGTCTTTATAAAAATAGCCAATCAGGGAATAGATGGTCAGGTGTAAAATTGGAAATTGTGGGAGAGTAGCAATGAGATGGTATCAGAAGCAATTATTATTGAAATTTGTAAATCATGATAAGAGTGGAAAAATAATTGTATATATAAATTATGCAATATAAATATAAACAGTGAAAAGTGACAAAGCTTCAAGAGAGATCGAAAATAAATTTCCAAGCGGATGCCACGCAAAAACTTTACTAAAAGAAAATTGGAATAATCCCATCATTTGGTAAACAAAACCAATATTACCTTAATGATAACATATCCACGGATCCAAATGCTGATTTCCGCATCTAAATAGTTCCTGATTCATGGTATTGCAGTCCTGACAGCGATTGGAGAGAGGAGACATCCTGATTCATGGTATAAGTAGAACACCAACAGTTCCAACCAGGTATAAAACTTTAATAGTGCTCTTCCGGTCCTGAACTATTTCACCAATAACGAATTTCACATTCGAAGAACTTTATGTCACTCTATTTTGAACAATAACAGAAAACTTCACTCTCACTGAAAAAGTGAGGTTCTGTTTATCTATCCATGATCTGATTGATTATTATCCGTGAATATTTGTTTATTCACCCTAGTATAAGTTATTTCTCGTAGGCCAGGTATTTTAAGTCTTCCTGAATAAAGGAGATAATTGCTTTATGATATTTTGTTGTTTGTTTTCTCACAATGATCAATAACATACCAAAGACCATTCAATAAACTGAAGTTAGCCAGCAGTGGCAAGTGGCTCTATTGCTTTGAACCGGCCACCTTGAGATAAGGGCGTACCAACTGTAGTTTAGCCGTGTGGAGGAAAATAATAATTGTTGGTAGCGTGACGAGAGAACAGTGACGTTCGCTGGCAATTATTATCACAGCATACAATATAGGGGCAGAAATATTTATTTATATCATATCAATTAGGCTCACAAAAATAACCAAAAATAATTAGCAATTCAATATATATATATATATATATATATATATATATATATATATATATAATATTTCCAATTCATCAAAACATTACAAGTGGCGCCCAACGCGGTGCAAAAATATATTAATAATGATAATAATAACAAAATTCAATTTGATATATTATTCAATTCATCATACTATAACAATATATATATATATATTAGAATTCTGTAATTTCCAAGATCAGTAGATATACTGATTCTCTGATGGGGTTGACCTGAGTGACATACACTGCGCGCCAGATGCGATGGTTATACCGATTTTTGCTAAAAATAGTAGAAGAGGGCAAGATAGGCTCAACATTCTTACAGATTCGTGATCAGGACATCAATTTCAATACCAATCCATATTTTCGCTGAAACATTTCCAGTTCTGAAAAATCCAACATTGTTTCACTTCCCATGGAAATGCCCCCGTTACTTCCGTAACTATTGGAGTGCAATTCTGTGATTTTCACGATCGTCGAATATACCAAGGATCTGAATTTTTCCTGAGGTTGATCTGAGTGACATACACTGGACGTCAGGGACGATGGACAGAACGATTTTTGCAGAGTTTTTAACTGTAGAACGTGATATCACTGATAATGCAGTATTATTGAGAAATATTTCTACATTGAGTTTCTCTAACCGTTGTTTTTTTGAATGAATATTAATGAACCGAAAAAGTTTTTTTTGAGATATGCTTCAATAACAGAGGCTGACTTGTTTATTCATTTTGAACACTTTTTTTTTATTTTGTGATGGTTTCCTTCAGAAAATCCATAGTTTTGTACTGCCCTCTGGAATCTCAGCAAATTTGACCCGGATATTATCAAGACTCATCCCCTGTATATCCATCTATCGTGGAAATTTCAGAGCTCTATTCCACTAATTATGATGGATACGGAGGTGTTCTCATGAAAAGTAGACAAATTCGAATTTTTCTGCACGGAAATATTCTTCAGCAAAGATGCCTATCGGTTAAAAATTTGATGTCCTAATCACTAATCAGTAAAATTCCGATTATATCGCCTCCTAATATAATTTTTCGCAAAAATCTGCATTTTAATCGCTCCTGGCGCGCACTATATATCGCTGTGGTCAACCCCAGAAAATATTCAGCATCATCTCTGGTATATCTAATGATCGTGTTAATTTCAGAATTCTACTTCGATCATTATGGAAGATACGGGGGTGTTTCCATGAGAAGTGGGACAATTCTGATTTTTGAGAACTGAAAATTTTTCAGCGAAAATATTGATATACTAGAGTTAATGTCTAGATCACGAATCCGTAAGCAATTTTGAGCATATCTTGCCCCCTTATATTATTTTTCGCAAAAATCAATATATTCATCGAACCTGGCGCGCAGTGTATGTCACTGAGATTAACCAGAGGAGAGATTCAGACTTATAATCGGTATATCTAACGATCGTAATAATTACAGAATTCTGTTACAATAAGTACGGAAGATACGGGGGTGTTTCCATGGAAAGTGAGACAAATTCGGATTTTTCAGAACTGAAAATTTTTCAGCGAAAATATGAAGTTGATGTGCTGATCACGAATCCGTAAGAATTTTGAGCATATCTTGCCCCCTAATAATATTTTTCGCAAAAATCAATATATCCATCGCCCCTGGCGCGCAGTGTATGTCACTCAGATTGACCCCAGAAGGAACTCAGACTAACCCTCGGTATATCTAATGATCGTGGAAATTGCAGAATTCTACTACAATAATAACGGAAGATACGTGGGTGTTTCCATGGAGAGTGAGACAAATTCGGATTTTTCAGAACTGAAAATTTGTCAGCGAAAATTTGGGTGGGTACTAAAGTTGACGTCCTGATCACGAATCGGTAAAAAATTTTAGCATATCTTGGCCTCTTATATTATTTTTCGCAAAAATCAATATATCCATCGCCCCTGGCGCGCAGTGTATGTTACTCAGATCAACCATAGAAGAGATTAAGACTTATACTTGATATCTAACGATCGTGAATATTACCGAATTCTACTACAATAATTACGGAAGATACGGGAGCATTCCCATGGGAAGTAAGACAAATTCGGATATTTCAGAACTGAATATTTGTCAGCGAAAATATGGATTGGTACTGAAGTTGATGTCCTGATCACGAGTCCATAATAATTGTTAACATTTTTTCCTCCTAATATTATTTTTCGCAAAAATCGGTATATCCATCGCTCCTGGCGAGCAGTGTATGTTACTCAGGTCAACCCCAGGAAGAAATTCTGATTCACCTTCCGTATATCTACCGATTGTACGGGGGTGTTTCCATGAGAAGTGAGACATAAATATATATATATATATATATATTTGGAATTTTCCTTGGTTTTTCATTCGCTTGTAGACAGACAATGAAATTTACGATAGTCTATATCCATTATATATATATATATATATATATATATTATGTTGGGAAATGTTGTTATACAGTGCTAGTCAAAAGTCCCCTCCCCCCCTCGTTTTTTAACGGGAACTTATAATAATGAAATTTGGGGGTGGAAATAAACGGATGTAGGCTTCTCAACTGGTCATAACAGGTGACGCAATAGTCATAAATGACGTCACAAGGCCACTGTGACCAATAATTTTAAATGGGACCCTATGGCAAGTGACAGCTCGTTTGAAAGGTATTGAAAATACCTATTCAGTCATACCAATTTTGTTTGGGTTTCGGCTGATTTTGATTGATGAATTGAAGAAATACGAAAATTATAGTTTCGCATTTAATTAATAAAGATTTAAGAACCAGTTCTTATAATAAGTGTTCAAAATGTGCTCCATCTACTTCCTGGCAGTAATGCATCCTATTGCTAAACTCTTGTCGTACTCGTCCCAGTGTGTCAGCGGAAATTGCCCTACATTCTTCAACAATTCGTTGTTTCAGAATGGCAATACTGTCAGGTGCTGTAGCGTAAACCTTAGATTTCAAGTACCCCCATAGAAAAAAATCTAATGGTGTAAGGTCCGGTGACCGAGCTGGCCATTCGATCGAACCTCGTCGTCCAATCCATCTACCACGATATTCTTCATCTAGGTAACGTCTCACTGCACCGTAATAGTGTGCAGGAGCACCATCTCGTTGAAACGTTATTTCCAAGTTGTCGAATTCATCTGGATTATCTTCTAGAATTTCAAGAATTAACGCCTCAATATCATTTTGTAACATCTCCAGATACAATTCACCGGTTAAGTTAGCATTGAGAAAAAGAGGCCCAATTATGTGGTTTCCCAAAATACCTGCCCAAACATTTACTTTTTCTGGAAATTGAGTATGTTTTTCACGAAAGATGTGAGGATTTGTGTCACTCCAATACCTCACATTTTGAGTATTAACATTTCCATTGAGAAAGAAAGTACTTTCGTCACTAAAACAAATTGTCTGTATGTAGCCTGGTTGTTGGTTCATTTTATTGGACATAGTTTCACAGAATTCTAGTCTTCGGTCGGGGTCATCATCTGAAAGTTGGTGCACCATTTTTAATTTGTATGGATGAAATTTGTTTTTAGCCAACACCCTATGTACTGTCCTTTGACTGACTTCACAGATAGACGCAACTTGGGCTGTGGAAGAAGTAGGGTTTACTACCATTTCTCCAATTATGTCAATTTTTTGTCATCACTAATTGTTGGTCGACCAGATCGTTTGGCATCTTGAACACTACCTGATGCTTCAAACTTCCGAAGAAGCTCCCTCAAATAAACCCTCGATATAGGGCGATCGGGTACCTCTCATTAAACAGTCGTTCCGCTGCATGGAAATTGTTTCTACATTCACCAATTATTAAGATAGCTGCTACTTTGTCGGCTACAGTACGTACCATTTTGCCTATGTAAACACTTAAACGTCTCGTTAAACAATAGCTTAGGTAAATTTTCAAGGTATAAACACTTTTGACAAGTAGAGAATTCAAAAACGTCAACCTTTTTGACAATTAACCAGAGGCGTACTTTAAAATCTTTATTATTAAATGCGAAACTATAATTTTCGTATTTCTTCAATTTATCAATCAAAATCAGCCGAAACCCAAACAAAATTGGTATGACTGAATAGGTATTTTCAATACCTTTCAAACGAGCTGTCACTTGCCATAGGGTCCCATTTAAAATTATTGGTCACAGTGGCCTTGTGACGTCATTTATGACTATTGCGTCACCTGTTATGACCAGTTGAGAAGCCTACATCCGTTTATTTCCACCCTCCAAATTTCATTATTATAAGTATACCCGTTCAAAAGATACGAGGGGGGGAGGGGAATTTTGACTAGCACTGTATAATTAAACTTATAATTATCATCATTATTATTAGTTATTTTTATTATTATCGTTAATGCTATGTTATTTTACAATTTTCTTCACCTTTTTCACTACTATAGAACCTTATACTATGCTCTAGTCGATACATATCTATAAAGAGAGCATTCCTGAAGCAGTTCTGTCATAATATATATATATATACATATACATATACATCTAACAAAAGTCCACGATTAAACCATATCCAAATTGAAATTTCTAGCAAACATTGAACTAAAGTAAGATCAACGTATAGATAAGTTTTGAACATCCTGTATGACAATTCACATCAACAGAAAACCCACCAATGGGATTCGAAAGAGTTTGTGATGATATACAATGATGTTTGTGATGATAAACAATAAAATGTGATGACAGAAAATGAAAAATTATAATTTTATAAGAATTAGTAAATAGTATGTGAGAGTTAGAAGTAAATATCATTCATAAAATCATTAATATCAATAAGAACAGCGAATAATTCGGTAGGAGGTGATACAAACTCGACAATCTGTAAAAAAATAAAAATTTGTGGGTGTTGCTATCGATCAGGATAACAAGTTCTGAAGGGAAGATTGAAAAAAGTTAAGAGAGAGAAGCCAAGTTGAAAGTTGTAAGAAAAGCATTATAGATAATACAAGAAAACACGTTATAAAAAATTCCCGAACGAGTAAAAGTCTTGGAAAGCAGAACTGAAGAAGTAAATAAACAATAAAAATCTCATCTACCTGGTCTAGAGGACAAATTCTGGAGGAATGCAGATGAGCTGTCATTGAGATCGCAGAAATACGCCAACCGGACTGGAAATTTCAATCGAAAGGCAGCAAAAAGGTATACTAATATCCGAACTCATCAAAGTGCTACTTTCACATTAAACCAATAACTTCACGTGTCTAAACCAATGGTTATATTGTTTTGGATTGAACTTTCATAAAACTACATGCAAAAGGACTGATATTAAGTTCAATTTTTTTTTATCACATTTTCACTGTCACAAACATTCTTATTGCACCATTTTATATCATTGTTTTGCTAGTATGAGGTAGCTATCGCAGAGTAGGGTATTTATAAGTTTTGATCTGAATAAAACCAACAAAGTTGATTATTCTCTGCAAAACTGTGTTTATTTTTTTTTCAATTTCTAACTTCACTTATTTCCACTGAACAGCTTTTATTATCGAATCGATAGTGCCACAGTCGGCAACACCGATTACAGGAACCTGCTACTGAGAAAGGAGTAATTCATGTTCATAGGCGTACCTGACTGAGCTGGGATAAGGTAAAAGGGTTTGAAAAGGAAAAAGGTAACATGGTATAATGTAATTTCAAAAAATATACAAATTTAAAAACCAATAAGCAACCAATCATAACAATATATATATATATATATATATATATATATATATATATATATATATATATATATATATATATATATATATATATATATATATATATATATTTATATACATATATATATATATATATATTATATATATATATACAGGGTGTAACTGAATAAGTGTAAAACATTCAAGGAGGTGATTCCTCATCGAAAAAAAGATAGGATCTTTCATATAAAGAAACTTCATTGGAGCATCCCTTGTTAAGATACAGCCCCTTAAAGGGGGTACATAAAATTTGTATAACAATTTTTTTCACAAGCACTGAAAAAGTTACAATATTGAAATTAACCTGACGTTTTGTACTACCAAAAGACACTTAGCCAGTAATTTATTTGGTTTACCCATGGTTGTAAGGGTGAAAACGCAACCCTAAAATTTATTTCCAATGTAACTTTTTGTCTTATTATTTGTTTACCATTTAAAAATTTATTTCCGATAGCCTGTTTCATTCTAAACAAAAAATGTCTCTTGGGTTTTTTGCCCAAAATAAACCAGTAAGCAGCAAAACATTATTTTACGAACAACTACAGAGATACATCGTCATAAATGCGAAAATACGAAACTAATCTATCTAGTAGGTCGCTATTAGCGATAGTGACAATTAAATTGGTATGACGCTGTCAGTTTGGGAATTTTCGAAATTGAATTAATACTAATTGTGTGTTGTTGTTCTGTTCTTAATTTGTTACTTTAATAATTCACTTGTTAATAAAATGGCATACACAAATGAGGAAATGGCTGATATGCATTACGTTTACGGTCTGTCGCAGGGGAATGGCTTAGAAGCTTCTAGAAGATATGCTGAAATGTATCGTCAACGGCAGCATCCTTCACATAGAATATTTGCTCGACTTCATCAACGATTACGAGAATATGGTTCATTCGACAAAAGAACGCAGGATTGTGGTCGCCATCGAGAAATACGAACACCACAGCTTGAGGAAGCAGTACTTAATTTGATTGAAGAACAACCTACTACCAGTACTAGAAAGATTGCTTTCCAGCTAAATGTTGATCATATGACGGTATTTCGAATTTTAAAGGAACAACTCTTATACCCTTACCATCTGCAACGAGTATCAGGCACTGTTACCGCGAGACTTTCCGAACCGTCTTGAATTTTGCAATTGGATGCTGGAAATGATTAGAAGAAATTGTGACTTTCTGAAGACGATAGAATTCACAGACGAATGTAGTTTTTCTCGGGACAAGATTATTAATTTTCATAATTACCACATATGGACTGATGAAAACCCTCACGCTATTGTCGAAACTAGCCATCAAGAACAGTTTTCTCTTAACGTGTGGCTCGGAGTTATCAGGGATGATTTAATTGGGCCTCATTTTCTACCTCCTCGATTAAATGGTGAGGCATACGTTCAATTTTTAAGAGAAGTGCATCCAGTACTGCTGGAGGAAGTTCCTTTGGGCGTCAGAAGGGATATGTTTTTATGCATGATGGGGCTCCGCCCATTTTAGTCAAGTAGCACGTCAGCATTTAACTGAAACATATGCAAATCAGTGGATAGGTCGAGGAGGACCACATAAATGGCCCGCTCGATCCCCGGATCTCAATCCTCTCGATTTCTCTATTTGGGGCCATTCACAGCATTTGGTATATCGTACTCCTGTTCGCGATGTAGAGGACTTAAGAAACCGCATCATCGATGCGTGCAGAGTAATCAGAGAGACTCCAGGAATATTTGAGCGAATACGTGGCTCAATGCGCCGACGTCTAGACGTATGCGTAATGTTTGAAGGTAGACATATTGAACATTCACTATGATTTCTACATGTTGTGTGTTTTGTTATTAATAACTTAGTTTTGTTTATTACCCTTTAATCGTTTAATGCAGGTACTAACTACAAAATAACAATAAATCCAGTTCGCATTTATGACGATGTATCTCTGTAGTTGTTCGTAAAATAATGTTTTGCTGCTTACTGGTTTATTTTGGGCAAAAAACCCAAGAGACATTTTTTGTTTAGAATGAAACAGGCTATCGGAAATAAATTTTTAAATGGTAAACAAATAATAAGACAAAAAGTTACATTGGAAATAAATTTTAGGGGTTGCGTTTTTCACCCCTTACAACCATGGGGTAAACCAAATAAATTACTGGCTAAGTGTCTTTTTGGTAGTACGAAACGTCAGGTCAATTTCAATATTGTAACTTTTTCAGTGCTTGTGAAAAAAATTGTTATACAAATTTTATGTACCCCCTTTAAGGGGCTGTATCTTAACAAGGGATGCTCCAATGAAGTTTCTTTATATGAAAGATCCTATCTTTTTTTCGATGAGGAATCACCTCCTTAAATGTTTTACACTTATTCAGTTACACCCTGTATATATATAGATATATATAAATATATCTATATATATATTTCTGAAATTTTCATGGGTTTTTGATTCGCTTGTAGAGAGACAATAAAATTTACGCTATTTTAAACGTTTCGCCCTCCTTTGGGGGCCTCTTCAGTAAAATTTATTATAAAAAAAATAAAAAAAATATATATACATTTGGAAATGAAATTCTTGATTTAGATACATCTGTAAGGTCAAAGCTAGGTTAGGCGTGGAGAAATAATGAAATTCCATTGGTTAACGAACCTTGGTTCTACCATATTAATGTTGTATTAGCACCCAATTGTTGAGCTTTATGTTGGACATTATTTGTGTTCTTTTGTTGTGTGCTTCGCTGTGTTGTGTTTGTCCTACGTGAAACAGTAACATTTCATGGTTTATCCAAGCTTACGGAAATGTTTATTTTCATTATCATAGATGAAAAAACCGATAGTAATACATATTCAAGTGCGAAATATTATGCTACTTACAACTTTGTTGAGGTTGGTTTCAATGATGTTCAACATATTCATCTAACATCATTGAAACCAACCTCAACAAAGTTGTTAGTAGCATAATATTTCGCACTTGAATATGTATTACTATTGGTTTTTCCATCTATTGTAGTCTTCCTGATGATGGAAATAAACATTTACGAAAGCTTGGATAAACTATGGAGAGTTTAGTTTTTTATTGCTGTTTATCCCAATAGCCCTAGTTTTGTACCTAACTAGTCAGCAAATACACTTATATATATATATATATATATATATATATATATATATATATATATAGGGTGAGTCAGAATAAGACCGACAAACTCCGACTACAGAATCCTCACCTCAGTTCGAAGTGGAAAGTTGCTATCAAGGTATGTCCTAAAATGCATCCTCTCTGAGATACAGGGTTTCGAAAGTACAAAGAAAAATCAGATTCAATTTGTTTTCCCAAGAATTCCTGAATGAATTAATTTGAAACTTGGTACACTAATCAAAGTTTATCAACGTGTGATTTGAAATTATAATTTTTTATTTTCGTGAACCAATGGCGTAGTTACGATGGTATGTGGTCTTTTGTTCCTTCATATTTTCTTGGGACAGGTGAATAGACAAATAAGCGTTTGACATCAGTTCGGCTCATCGATACTCAACCTAAAAGTCATTACATTCTATGTGCCCAAAAGTGGAGGTCTCTGAGATAATTTAGAAAAACTGAAGATATGTCCTTAGTAGAGACATAATTTCCTATGTGCAATAATCGCATAATGCTAATTTCTTACAACATATCGAAATATGTGTCAATCTCCTGAATTTTTTCTGATGTTGGCAGAATCGGCAACATAGTACGGGTGAGTCAGAATGAGACCGATAACCCCATGTTTTCATTCATCATATTATGTTACCATACTTTCTTGCATATGATTATTTTGACAGATCAATTGACAAACAAACCCAACCTCAAATTCACAATACCCACTGAGATGAGAGTTAAGGTCTGAAATAATTTTCGCGAAAAACTGAAGATAAGTACTCTACATTTGTTGGAGTTCATGTTGGAGTATCATTATCAAAGCCATTTCTGATTAATTATCTAGGAATATATTATCCAATCAACATATTTTTAATGAAGAAAAACAATTATTGTTTACTAATATCCACTTATATGTCGAGCCTTCCATGCTAGTTTGTGGTAACCTGTTCAGTACACCACTGATCAATAGTCTACTCGACAAGTTGAAAAAATAGAGATACTGCTCTTAAAATTATGTGTAATAGCTCATTGGATCCGGAATAACGCCTAAAAAAATGTGCCAAAAGCGTGTATTAGCACATAAAAATTGCAAAAGTTATAAACAATTGAAGATGAAAAAAAAATGACATTTCGTTTTTTGCCAATATTTCATAAACTATCTCCATTGTTTATAATTTTAATTTAACGCTGAAAATGGGTCTGCGAGCGACATTTTTATGTTGCGCGCGCGGCATCAAAAGCGAGTACGGCACATTAATTAATTTATTTAAGGTATTAAATATTTTTTTTCTAATTTGAAAAAATTGTTGTGTATTCGGAACACTATAAATAATTGATTCCCGTTAGGAATTTCAATTAAAGTTGATTTTTCAACAAGTTAAACGATTGTTAACTAACAAAATTTTCTCGAACTTCTGTCTTAATTGTAAATAAAAAAAAATGTTTAAATAATTGTCGTAAAAATTTTTCGCTTCGTAGAGCCTTTCTTATATACATAGTTAACAAGATCACGCCATAAAAGTTGAAAAAATATCCATACTTTGTTTATAATAATTACGAAAATTTTAAAAATTATTAAATTTAATATTTCTAATATCTATACGTTTTAATTACAAATATTATGATTAAAAAAAAAAAAATTCCTTAATAACAATTTTTGATCGTTTATAATCGTTTTTTTCATATTTCTATCGTTCAAATGATTAGTTGAAAAATTATTTTTTTTCTAAAATTCATAATTGACAGTCTTCTATGAAGTAACAAAAACCAATTTATTTTATTGTTAGATTTTCAAAAAAATTTACAAAAACAACCATATATAACAAAGTATATAAAAAAAAACCCAATTTTTTCCAATTCCAATTCCCAAAGTACAATAAAAAATTGGAAAAAATATTTTTCTATACTTTGTTATATATGGTTGTTTTTGTAAATTTTAGAAGTTTCAGAAAACAAATCTAACAAAGTTGAAAATTTGTTTATAACAAATTGGTAAGTTAAAAACAATGGAATTGTCGATAAAAAAATATTTTTTTCCTTATTTTATAGGAGACTGTCAATTATGATTTCTAGAAAAAAAAATTCTTAACTAATTATTTAAACAATAGAAATATAAAAAAAACGATTCTAAACAATTAAAAATTGTTATTGAGGATTTTTTTTTTCAAATATCATAATATTTGTAATATGATAAAGTTGTGGAAAAACTTTTTTCAAAAATATTGAAATAATCAATTTGTTTATAAAAAATTGATCAACAAATGGCGGGATTTTTTTTTTGCAAATCAATTTATATCATGTAATAATGAAAAAAACGATGATATGATGATTAAGAAAAAAAAAATATTTTTTTAACAACCACTTGGATTTTTTAGTTTTTGTTCAAGTACAAAAATCATTATAAACAAAGTATGAATATTTTTTCAACTTTCATGGCGTGATCCTGTTAACTTTGTATATAAGGAAGGCTTTACGAAGCGAAAAATTTAAAATTATTTAAACATTTTTTTTGATTTACAATTAAGACAGAAGCTCGAGAAAATTTTGTTAGTTAACAATTTTTTAACTTGTTGAAAAATAACTTTAAGTAAAATTTCTGATGGGAATGAATATTTATAGTGTTCCGAATACACCATAATTTTTTCAAATAAAAAAAAAAATTCAATACCTTAAATAAATTAATTAATGTGTCGTACTCGCTTTTGACGCCGCGCGCGCAACCTGAAAATGTCGCTCGGAGACCCATTTTCAGCGTTAAATTAAAATTATAAATAGTGGAGATAGAGTTCCGGAAATTTTCTCCTCTTTCAGAATCTTTTTTTGAAATTTCTTAAATATCAATAGTTTATGAAATATTGGCAAAAAACAAAATGCCATTTTTTTTCATCTTCAATTGTTTATAACTTTTGCAATTTTTTATGTGCTAATACACGCCTTTGGCACATTTTTCTAGGCGTTTTCCCGGATCCAATGAGCTATCACACATAATTTTAAGAGCAGTATCTCTATTTTAGACCATTTTCAACTTGTCGAGTAGACTACAACGCATAAAACATACAACGGAATTGGGAACTAAGAAAAAATTGCCCTTTTCATTGTTTCTGGTAGAAACAAACTGATATATCGATAATTACATTAGACATAATTGTCAGTAACCCAAAACAGTTTGTATTATTGTCAAGTCATCAATTCAGTCAGTGACCATAGTTTCAAAATGCATTATTCATTTGAAGAATATACAGATATGCATTTCGTTTATGGTGAAACAATGGGAAAATGCCAGAGCCGCTGCTGAATTATATCAACATAGATACCCAAACAGACAACATCCAGATTTTGCTACTTTTATAGATGTGCATCGACGATTGAAGAAAACGGGTTCCTTCAAATTCAGTTAACACAATTGTGGAGCGAATAGAACAAGATGGGATAATGTTACGGAAGAACAAATTATTGAACGATTAGCAGCAGATCCTTCTACCAGCACTCGTATAGGTTACAAGTGTCACAATCAACAGTAAGTCGGGTAACACGTGAACAACTATTGTATCCATTTCGCCTACAGAAAGTGATGGCCTCAGATGCTGGTGATGATGGCCCTCGTAGATTTTCTGAGAATGGTTTTCGTGGATGTATGAAAGAGCAAACGACTTTCCTAGATATGTTCTATTCACGGATGAGGCATGTTTCACAAGAGATGGATATTTCAATAGTACGAACAGCCATTTATGGGATAAACAAAATCCGCATGGAGTGTTTCGAAAAGGCTACCAACAAAAGTTTTCAGTAAATATTTGGGTAGGAATTATCGAAAATCGTATCGTTGGACCATATCTTCTTTCTCCCGGTTTGAACGGGCAGAACTACCTAGTGTTTTTTGAACATGTTTCACCTGAGCTACTCGAAGACGTTCATCTATTGGTTCGTCCAAGAATGTGGTATCAATATGACGTAGCACCGGCCCATTTCCAACGAATCGTTCGTCAATTTCTTGATCAAACATGCCATGATCGGTGGATAGGTAGACGTGGTCCCATACATTGGCCCCTCACGTTCTCCTGATTCAACTTCACTAGACTCTTTTGTATGGGGATACCTTGAATCCCCATTATATGAAACACCTGTAGAATCTGTGGAAGATTTAACGCCAAAAATTGTAGCAGCATGCACGTTGATACAGGATACACCAGGAATATTCCAAAGCGTGTGACAGTCGATATTACGGAGATGCCAATTGTGTATTGAACAAAATGGTGGTCCATAAGAACATTTTCTTCAATGCCTTGTTTGTTTCTATGTATTGTGCACTCTGAACCATTTCTATCATTCAAGTAGATATTAATACACAATAATTGTTTTTCTTCATCAAAAACATGTTTATCGGATGATATTTTCCTAGATAATTCAATCAGAAATGGCTTTGATGATGATACTCTAACATAAGCCTTGACAAATTAAGAGTACTCATCTTCAGTTTTTCACAAATATTATTTCAGACCTTAACTCTTATCTAAGTGGAGTACTATGTATTTGAGGTTGGGTTTGTTTGTCAGTTGATCTGTCAAAACAATCATATGTAAGAAAGTATGGTAACATATCAGTGAATCCGCGACATCTATTCGATCAAATAATATGATGAATGAAAAAATGGAGTTATCGCTCTCATTCTGACTCACCCGTACTATGTTTCCGATTATCCAAATATTAAAAAATGTTCTGGAGGATGACACATATTCCGATATGTTGTAAGAAATTAGCATTATGCGATTATTGCACATAGGAAATTAAGTCTTTACAAGGACATATCTTCAACTTTTCTCAATTATCTCAGAAACCTCCACTTTTAGATACATGGAATATCATGACTTTTAGGTTGAGTATCGATGAGTCGAACTGATGTCAAACGCTCATTTGTCCATTCACTTGTCCCCAGAAAATATGAAGGAACATATGACCACATACCATCGTAACTACGCCACTGGTTAACGAAAATAAAAAATCAGTAGGTTGATAAACTTCAATTAATGTACCAAGTTTCAATTTTTTTCCTTCAGGAATTTTGGAGAAAACAAATTAAATTTAAATTTTTTTTGACACCCTGTATCTCGGAGGGGATGCATTTTAGGACATACCTTGATGATAACTTTTCACCTCGAAATGAGGTGAGGAATCTGTAGTCGGAAATTGTCGCTCTTATTCTGACTCATCCTGTATATATATATATATATATATATATATATATATATATATATATATATAATTTCTTCAAACTTTCTCTTATCTTTGTTGTTCTCATGGGTTAGGATTTTTATGTCATTGAAATTAGGGTTGTGGTTCTCAGTAATGATGTGTTTGTTGAGAGCGGTACTGGATTGTTTAGCGTTTTTGTTTCCATTGATTTTTTTACATAACAGTTGTGAGGTCATTCCGATGTAGTACATGGAATACTATATACGAGATTGTATTTTTTATTTTTTTAGTGGGGTGAAATTTGTTGGATTGTTTTGTTAATTTAGAATGTTTTTAATGTTTCCAGATAGTCCAGATATATGCTATGTAACGGAATCTATGGACAGAAATACGCTAAACAACCCACCACCGCTTATAACGAATACACCATTACTGAGAACCACAACCCTAATTTTAATGACTAAAAAATCCTTACATATGAGAACAACAAAGATAACAGAACGTTCAAAGAAATGATACATATATATATATATATATATATATATATATATATATATGTATGTATATATATACATATATATATATATATATGTATATATATATGTATATATATATATATATATATATATATAAAACAAATACGCCATGATCAACGGCACAGACATAAACAACTTGGGACAAATTCACCAAACTCTAATTTAAAAATAAAAATTTGCACCACCAGCAAGAATAAAACAGCTTGGCCACTAGCACCAATAATAAAGAGAAAATAACCAGAAATTCGTTTTCTCAATTCGATACTACGTAGCTAGTTACCATATATAGGACAAACACAACATAGCGAAGCACACAACTAAAGAACACAAATACCAATTTTATCCAACATAAATATAAACATGGTGAAACCAAGGTATGTTACCCGATGGTATTTCATTATTTTCCCACACCTAACCTAACTTTGAACTTACAGATGTACCTATCCAAATTAAGAATTTGAATATTTTTTTCAGATGTATATATATATATTATTTTACTGAAGATGCCCCCAAATGAAGGCGGAACGTTCAAAACATCGTTAATTTTATTGTCTGTCTACAAGCGAATAAAAAAACCCAAGAAATTTCCAGAAATATTACAATTATGAAAATGTAAAAACCCATTCCTGTCGTGTGTTCTTCATCATAAAGAAGAGTTTGTCTGGATATGTACTAGCATCAAGCAATTTCGTTTGTTGTCTGGTCAAGGCCGGCCAATATATCTAGAAAAACTATATTTTCTGTTGTTTTAATTTGTTTCTATTATTTTAAAAGATATTGATTATGCACAGTCCCAGACCAGTGTCGTTCTGATTTTGGAAGAATTCGAGGCGTTGACGATAGACTGAACGTCAGAACAGATTTATTTGTCTGTATAGATCAGTTGTCTATAGAATGGTGCATAATTCTGCAGGGAAGATTACTGAATAGGATTCGAGGACAAAACCCTATCCCTCCTTGCTCCTTTTGCATCAATTCGTCCCTTTCTTGATTACATAACCAATCGAACTTCTGGAAGAAGTAGTAACTTACTCTGTGTCCACTCCAGCCTGACTTAGTTTTGAGTAGATTTCATAGGAATACTGCCTATTGTGGAAGACACTACCGATCATGTTTCCCAGAACCCAGAAATGCCTTCAATTTGGAAGTTATATGTTAGGTCAACGTCATTCATTTTTTGGGAGAAGTTTGAAGGAACGCATCATCAGAATATTTTATTTTTATCAGATTTTGTTCTCCACCGATATCACTTCGATTGTGGATGGTGTAATTCCATACTCTGCTGCAAGTGACACACCTTGTTGCATTTGAAGGGATTACTAAAAACAACAGTTGAGATGCTACACTAATCGAATTGAACAAATATTTATGGAATTTAACAATTAATTGAGTAGGATCTCTGGGTTTGGGAATTTTCTATCAATTTTGTTGACCGATTGTATTATCTAAACAGTCACTTTTTGCGAACACGATTCCCCATATACCACTATCCCATATAATGATTTAATTTCATTTGTGCTCGATCGAACTGATATTCCAATAACCTACAAAAACATAATCAGAGCACCAGCTCACGATGCCCACCACGAAAACGACCGGATAATTTTGTCGTGAGTCTGCACTCACGATTTCCGATTTTTTCTTCAATTGTGCCCTCAGAAACAATGAACAAACGACAAACGATTGCGGCATGACGTCAAAGAGCGGAACATCATCTCACCGTAAAAATAATAATTGATAACCGTGTACTTTGATTGGAGATTTATGGCAATTTCTGAAACGTTACAAGAAATGAATCTGGAAAGTCATAGGAACATTCCACGGCTTCAACAACCGTGAAGGACAGGCTTACTTGGGAAATATTGGTGGGTCGAGAATAAAATATCTATTTATCATACAATCATGAAAAATCAATTTTAGGAGCGTGACTCGAACGTTGTCTACTAAATTTTATTTATATGAACATCTAATAAATTTTATATATTATAATATATATATATATATATATATATATATATATATATATATATATATATATATATATATATATATATATTAGATTCTTGAAACTTTATTTTGACAAAAATTCTTTGAAAATAAATTCGACATATCGACGGGGGGGCCTTCGTCTTCATCAAGAGTTACTTTTTCATGACTTCGTGAGCAAGGTTTCGAGAGAGTTCAGTCAGTTTACTTGGTGACTTTTTTTTTGCATGTGGGCATTTTGTGTAGACTACTTCCTTGTTGTGTATATTTGGTGTTTTGTATACTTTTGTAACGCTGTTTTTGCCCTAGGTTATGTAAGGTTTTTGTATCACGTTTTTTCCTTCAGAAGGATTCATATTCAAATAATTTATGTTGAAATAAAGCTTTCCACTTCAACCACAAAACAAATTTCTCGATAGTGAGGTACCAAAACCTCGAGAAGCCTCCGAAGGAATATATATTTATATATATATATATATATATATATATATATGTATATATATATATATATATATATATATATATATATATATATATATGATTCGAGAGCTTGCGTAACAGTTACGAATTATATCGTGCCCTAATATTCATTACAAATTGTATCGTATTCAAATTGATTTCATGGTCTGATATGTGAGCACTTAAAAATTAGGCCTACTTCGACTTGATCCTATCATAAGTAATGGACAAAAACCGAAAAAACTGTCAGGGTTTTTTAAATTCATTTTTCCAAGCTATAGTGCAAGCGACATAGTAGTGATCGATATGTACTTTATGTGTGAAAAATTCAGGCGCTGTCGGATCATTAGTTTTTGCATAATTGCAATTCGAATTCATCAATATAGGTGAGAAATACTTGCAAACATGACCGAAAACGGGATGGCGCGTGAAAGCGGCTGAGTAGTGGAATTAGAGCAGCCGATTCATAACTTGTGTGCAGCAGATATATATACATATATATATATATATATATATATATATATATATATATATATATACGCTTCCCCGCGCCTGCTGCTTTACCTACATGTGTTGCTCTTGAAGAGTAGGAAAATTCTACATGCTGATTGAAAAATATTCTGCTGTTGATTTGTTTAAAAATATGAACAGGTTGTTCATAAAATCAGATGTGGAATTATCTGTGACTGAAAGATAAACTTAAGTCACTATCTTCCATCATTCGAAATAACCTCTTGTGGGGTATTCATGTTGAAAAGGGAAACATTCTCAATTGAATATTGAATAGAAATATTTTTCTGTGAATTGAAAAATCCACGATAAAAATTAGTTATTTTTTGTGAATGTTTAACAGAAAACAACCAAGCTGGACTTCGAACTACATCTGATAAATATTCTGAAACGACCCTAACTCAAAAGAAAAATCTGAAATTGAAAATTTGCATTTTTATTTAGATAGTTATTTGACTTTCTATATCAAACTCAATCAAGAACTCTGTATGAGATGATTCGTTAATGAGTTCAATTATTATTTAGAATCTAAGAGAGTTGTGTGTTTTTGACGTTGTCAAGAAAACTGTCAACAATTTTCGTTTATGTAAAGTTACAGTCCACATTAAAATAATTAAAAAGCAACAATACAACTATCAATCCTGGACATGGTCCTTCGAGCCAGATTGAATCAAGTGATTGAAGTGTTAAACGGATAAATAACAATTCAACTAACTTCGACATTTTCGAGTACGAAGTGCAAAGAAGCGTCGCTGGCAGGTAGTGGTACCTCAAGTGACCAAACGAATAACTACAGCCTGTAAAGGAAACTAGCTGCAGCAATACAGTTCGGACGATTGGAGGAATTTAATGAACCTGGTAATATTGACATGCTCATCGGGGGAGGATTATATTTGAATTTGTTGTGTATAGGCAAATTTCACTCGGATACAATCTTCCAACGTTACAAAATACCAAATTTGGTTGGGTTTGGGTGGAAATATGCCATCTGGCATGAATCCTTCAGTAAATCGATGTCATCTGACGAAAAATCAAGATATTCACTCTCAGCTTGCAAAATTTTGGGAAATTGAGGAACCATCACATGAATCTCCAATTTTATCTATTGCTGAATTACGTTGTGAAGAAATATTTCACAAAACTACAAAGAGAAATGAAGATGGGCGGTTTGTGGTGACAATTCCTCTGAAGGATTCTCCTGCTCTTTTGGGAGATTCGACGCTAAGGGCTTTGAATCGGTTTCATTCTTCAGAAAATAAACTTAATAAGAATCCCAATTTGAAAAAATTATATACTGATTTCCTGAATGAATATAAGACATTGGGACATATGGTATCTGTAGACGAAGAAGATGATTCATTTCATTATTATTTTCCCCATCATTTTGTTTCAAATGAAACAAGCCAAACTACAAGGCTTCGAGTAGTTTTCGATGGGTCGGCCAAATCCACAACAAACGTTTCGTTCAATGATCTCCAATATATCGGTCCCAACATTCAAGATGATTTGGTATCATTGGTGTTGAGGTTCGGGCAATATAATATTGTCATAAGTGCGGATATCACAGAAATGTACCGCCAAATACTGATCGAACCAACACAAAGACAACTACAAAGAATCTTGTGGCGATCGGAACCTACGGACAAAATTCAGACTTACGAGTTACAAACCGTTACATACGGTACCGCGTCTGCTCCCTTTCTGGCAATGCGTTGTCTCAGGCAGGTAGGTTTAGATAATTTAGTTAATTATCCAAAGGCCTATCAGGTTATTATGAATGATTTTTCCATGGACGATTTGTTATCGGGAACAAATACAGTCAGCGAAGCATTAAGTCTTTGTAAGGATATCACATCCCTCCTAAAATCTGCTGGATTTGAACTACAAAAATGGAGTTCAAATAGCGACGAGATTCTAAAGGCGATCTCTCCTGATAATGTCCGTGGAAATTTGCTAAAAATTGGGGAAAAGGAGAAAACAAAAACGTTAGGGCTATATTGGTCATGTACAGATGATAAATTAATGTATAATATCAACATAAAATCAAGCTCTACCTCCATAACCAAGAGAACTATCCTTTCAGAAATTAGTCAAATTTTTGACCCTTCAGGTCTACTGAGTCCATGCATCATAATAGCTAAAATGATGATAAAATCTTTATGGATGAAAAAATTAACTTGGGACGAATCATTACCGTCTGATTTAGAATCAAAATGGAAACATTTCAAGGTTCATCTTGCAAAACTTAATGATTTGATAATACCTCGATGTATCCTTGGATTAAATACCAATCGAGTGGAAATTCATGGATTCGCAGATACATCAATCGAAGCTTACGGCGCTTGCGCATATCTTCGAAGCATTGACGACGGCTGGAATATTTTGGTACGTCTTTTATATTCAAAGAGTAAAGTGGCTCCAGTGAAAATTGTGTCTAATCCGAAATTAGAACTCTGCGCAGCGCTAGTTCTAGCTAAAATAATAAACAAACTTAAAACGTCAATGTCACTAACTGTGGATGAATATTTCCTCTGAAGTGACTCAACAATATGTCTTTGCTGGATAAATACATCACCTAATAAACTGCAAACATTTGTGGGGAATAGGGTTTCAAAAAATTCAGGCGCTAACAGATATACAAATATGGCATCATGTGAGATCAGGCGATAACCCTGCCGATTTGCTATCTCGTGGGGTAGACCCCAGATATCTTGAAGAGACGGAGTTATGGTGGGTGGGACCATCATGGTTATCTCAAGGTCGTGATACTTGGCCTGAATCTATTTCTCAAGTGCCGGCAGAGGTACCAGAAATGAAAACAAATATTTTTATTTTGAAAATTGAGCATAATGAATTGTTCCCATTCTACAAATGTTCCTCATTACAAAGGGCAAAAAGGGTACTTGGTTACTGTTTTCGATTCATGATTAATAGTAAACTCAAGGTTAAGACAAGAGGTCCCTTAACAGTCAATGAACTGGAATGTTCTTTAAACGTTCTGATACGAATATCACAGCAAAAAAGCTTTCCTGAAGAATTGCTTGAAATAAAAAATATTTAATCTCTTAAATCTACAAGCATCTTCAAATTGAACCCATTCATTGATTCATTCGGAATCTTATGAGTCGGAGGTAGGTTACAACTTTCTCCATATTCTTATGAAAAGAAGCATCCTACCCTTTCGTCAGGAAAACATCATTTTACAAAATTAATTTTCTCAAGTGAACATCAAGGTCTTCTTCAAGCAGGAGCACAGTTGATTTTGAGTTCCATACGAAATAAATATTGGCCACTAGGTGGTAGAAATTTAGCACGGAAGACGGTGCACGAATGCGTTAGGTGTTTTAAGTTCAATACTAAGCAACACGCTTATTCGATGGGTGCTCTACCTGCAGCTCGCGTATCACCTTCTTTCCCGTTTCAAACTATAGGCGTAGATTATGCAGGGCCATTTTATGTAAGGACAAACTCGGCAGGGGTAGCAAAACATTGAAATGTTACATAGCATTATTCATCGGTTTTGCTACCAAGGCAGTTCACTCAGAACTAGTAAGTGCTCTAACAACCGAAGCATTTTTTGCAGCGTTTCGTCGTTTCATAGCTCGACGAGGAAAACCTTCTGATATTTTTTCAGATAACGGTACCAATTTTATTGGAGCGAATAATGAGTTGAAGGAACTGGGAGAATTTCTGAACATTCATTCTACCCATATTACAGAAAAAATTGCAAACCACGGGGTTCACTGGCATTTCATACCAGCTTATTCGCCTCATTTTGGGGGAATTTCGGAAGCAGGAGTTGAATCTTGTAAATCACACTTGAAAAGAGTTTTGGGTAATGCTCCGTTAACGTTCGAACATTTTTATACAGTTCTTACAGAGATTGAAGCTGTTCTCAATTCGAGACTCCTTACTCCCATCTCTTCCGATCCCAATGATTTCACATCCTTGACTCCATCACATTTTCTCATTGGCAAGTCAATGACCTCTTTACCAGATCCTGACCTGACGTCAATCAAGGAATCTCGTCTGTCCTATTTTCAACGCATTCAACAATTAAAACAACATTTCTGGTTGCGTGTGTAACTAGAATAATTCAATTGTTTTGTTTCGAAAGATCAATCCTTTCAAGGTGGGGGGCATGTATGGGGTTATTCGTTAATGAGTTCAATTATTATTTAGAATCTAAGAGAGTTGTGTGTTTTTGACGTTGTCAAGAAAACTGTCAACAATTTTCGTTTATGTAAAGTTACAGTCCACATTAAAATAATTAAAAAGCAAGGATACAACTATCAATCCTTAAAAAACTCATATAGATAAATGAGGCAAAGAAGAATGTTTTTCAAAAAAGAGCACTCACCAGAAATCATTTGTAATATTGAAGCAAGAACGGCATCGCATTCACCAGGTCTTACATTTTTGTCGACGAAAATCTATTTCACGCTTCCACGACATTAAAACCTGTCATGGGGTATGATAGATCATACGTGTTCTAATAAATATAATAATATAAATGAAAAGTATAACAATATCAAATAAATACAAATCAAAAAACAAATCAAGATGCAATAGTTTCTACTTTGTCGGCCCTCTTGCTCATAGAAGAGTACGTACGCTTCTCCACTAACTAGGGATTTTGAGGCTATCGGTGACACCCTTGAATCATTGTATTCGTGCCACGTGCCTGCGTATGGGTGCCTACAATAGATTGATTCGTTTGAAAATAGTACCAAGATGTTCCTGAAATCAGATGTGGAATCATCTGCGACTGAAAGATAAACTTTAGTCACTATCTTCTATCGTTACACATAACCTCTTGTGGGGTATTCATGTTGGAAAGGAAAATATTCTCAATTGAATATTGAATAGAAATATTTTTCTGTGAATTGAATAATCCACGATCGATGAAAATGAAGATATTTTTTGTGATTGTCTAACAGAAAACAACTACCTCCCCGGTTTGAAATTCGTGTTTTTCCCTTTTCAATATCCTGCTGTCTTTTGGAACCCAAGTACACTCTGAAAGTTTTTATTTCTTACTGAACATTTGTGTTCTGCTCCAGACGAATTACTCGTCATAAATTGTCACTCTATGATGAACATTGAAATAGGAAATTTAGCCTTCCCAAATAATATACTGCATTAAATAAACCTTTCATTTAAAAAAATTATTATAATAATTTTCGTCAATAAATAAGTTCATCTTGAGGCAGTTTTCACACTTTTCTGTTCTTCCGTGAAATATCAGCCAAAACATCAAGTAAGGTAGAAAAATCCATCCAATATAATCTGAGGCTTTCATTCTAGTTTGCTACCAGTTTGCAATGCATTCAGGCTGTTTCTCACATGCTGAGCTATGCGCAGTGTGTAACCGATATCGTTTGGAATCTTCACATCATATTACTGTCAATTTATAATATGGTAAAGTCACTTCTATTTGAATGATGTCAATGACGTTATTTCGCATCAGAATTCGTCAGATACTTCGCTATCACATGCAACATATATAGAAGCAATCGTGAAAAATTCTACGAGTCAGTACTCTACTTGCAATAACGTCATGAAACTACATTTTCTATATGTATCCCCAGAGCACAGCTGGAAAAGCTGACACTTCCATTTCTGGTGAACTTCTATAATATTCTTAAATTTTCACTATCCGAAGACAATTGGAAGAAGAAAGTATTTTGTAGAAATGTCGAATAGAAGATTATCCAAAAATCGAATAAATTCTACCTAAAAAGGTCTAGTGTGTGTGCCTTCATAGATATCTATCGACCAGTCGCCCAAACAGTTGATCATATTAAGGAGTAACCCAAGAATTCGAGATTATTTGCACGTTTGATATGAATTTACGTTTCAAAGGCGCTGCTATCGCTCTACCATTTTTATATTTCCGATTTCTCTCTTCGATTGAAAATACATTTTTTAATTTGTGAAATCGTAGGTATATAGTAGCAACAAATTTCAACCAAAGGGTTGCGAAAATTACTCACCGGGCAATTACATTATTGGTTGACCATCTCTTATGTACATTGACTTGAGTCATGAAAACAAAAATGTTCAGCCGTTAGGTGTGTTTCTGAGAGAATCAATATATTTCTCTGATGTCAAATTTGCTCTCAACTTTGAATAATGTGAATATATTTTGTAAATACATTGTTTATAGAAATATATCATTCATGGTTCCTTTCATCCAGTACCTCATTCCTCATCCCAAATTTGTAAAATTGTAAAAAATTGTAAAATTGTTTTTAACCGCTTTCTTAGTTGTTTGAACAACCCTCAGAAGTTAATGAAAACTTGTACGAAAGAATTTCCATTCAAATCTCACCATCCTTTTTTGCCATTATTCTGGGATAACAACCTTGAATAGAATAAGTAGTAGTTCATATTCTCGAGAAATATTTCATTTTGAGACATTATATTTGATCGATCGATCACAATTTTGGAATATCGTTGATGTTTTGTTAATATAATAAGAGATAAATGGAATATTACGAATGTTTTCATTTTGACTTCATCTCATTAAGTATTTTCAGTTTTTGTAATGCTCATGATCACAAAGAAGTTGCCTCCGGATGATTCAAAACTTCTTTATATTAACTTTTGAGATCGGCTTTGGAGGTCGATTTCTCACACAATTATGATGATCGAATTCAATGTCCTCTCGTTTATAGTTCTGTTGAAATGTATCTGATGGAATATCAGTGGAAATATCTTATATATATACAGGGTGTCCCTGGACTTCCTCTTTTCCTCTCGGAAATGTATAGATGGAGTCAAAATATCATATGACTTTTGTTCCTAAAAGCCTTCGTTACCAAGTACGGGCCCTCAAAGTTACAAAATGAAACATGTTTTTCTTTGATAACTCTCGAAGTGAATATTCAAAATCATCTGAGTTTTGGTGATTGACTAAACAAATGAATTCCTTCGATGAGCTTTCATGCAGGAGTCAGTTGTTTTGCTATAAAGTCAGGAACGGACTACCCCTGATGGTCCACACCCCAAAACTTTGAAATGACTGGGATTTGTCAATATGTTTTAACAAAACAAGGTTACCGACAATTTCCGAATAAAAGTTCCGTGTGGAAAATCGATCGAAGCAACGATTTTTTGATAAAATGCATTTTTGTTCGACGACATCCAACCTGAGATGTCTACCATTATTCGAAAAGATTAATTTGTAATGAAAATAGAAATAGGTACAATGTTCATAACGAATTTTTATCATGCAAACACGTTTACCTTACAAAACTCATGGTGTAAATAATCAATCGCAAGCCTCAAGAGCAAACAGAAATGCAAAATCCGCTACAAAAACTGCTCGATATACATTTTCTTAGTCGGCGCAAACACCCTCTCTGCACTTGAAATAGCATGCCGGGGTCGTTTGGTATGGCTTCACAATGTAATGTTATTCTATTCAACAAGGCATCTCTGGTGGAATAGGTGTAGCGTAAACGATGGATGCCTCCACAGAAAGAAATCCAGTGGATTTAAATCCGGAGACCGGTGGCCATGAATATGGCCCACCTCTACCAATCCATCTATTGGGGAAAATCTGGTTCAGATGGTCCCGCACAATCAAACTAAAATGAGGAGGAGCGCCATCATACATATCTCTTTGGGTTTGCAATGGAACATGTTCCAAAAGTCCATTCAAATCGTTCTGAATGAACTCCAAATAACGTTGTCCCTTCAATCGGTCATGTAGAACGAATGGTCCTATAAGATGGTTTCCCATGATACCAGCCCAAACATTCACGTTGAATTTCCATTGGTGTTTGGTTTGCAATATCCCATGGGGATTTTCTTCGGTCCATATGTGGAGATTATGAGAGTTGATTACTCCATCTCATACTGAAACCTGCTTCATCAGTCAATAAAACTCGAGTAATAAAAGTAATATCCCCTCTCTGCTCATCCAGGAACCAATTGGCATATTCCAGTCGTGCTGGAAAATCTTTAGGTGTCATGGCATGTACCTTCTGGATGTGATATGGGTGGAGCAGTTGTTCCCTAATTATTCTATGAATAGTGGACTTAGATGTATGGAACTGTTCTGATAGGATTCTGATGCTCATTGAAGGATCATCAGCGACAGCTTCCAAAATATTTTCCTCCAATACAACGGTACGCACAGCCCTAGGAGCGCCCTCACCACCTCGTTTTGGCAAACTGAACCACAATAATATCGAAATAAAACAACAGGCTCCAATTGATTATCCATAAGACATGCCTGTCTCCTTAAGCTGCGATCGACACGCCGAACGTTTCTCTTGCCGGTTGATCGTTCGATTGGGAAAATGCTTGGCATACAGACGACGGGCTTCTGCAGCATTACCAAATGCTCGTCCATACAATGCATGCATATCTGCATATTAGTTGAATGTGAACTGTTCGGCCATATCAAAACACTTCAAACTGTCCCATTGGAATATTGATAATACAATGACAACGCACCACTCAACAAAATAAGATCGCATTCCAGTTGTCATTTTTCATCCACACTAATTTTATTTTTTTCTACAAGGTGTGTTTGTCAACATCTGTGGAAGAAATGGAACATAAATTTATTCACCGGATATTTTCACCTATTCATGTGCAGCCATTTTGTAGTTTATTCGTTTGCTTTTATTAGTTATGTCTTCCGATGTGCGTTTTTTCAGCTAAATATATCTTTAGTTAAAGATTTTCTCCCATGAAATTATACTTATCAGTGAAACTCCTCAACATTTGCTGTGAATACGAATTTGCAACATCCAAATGTTGAGTTTCATGAGATCCAGATAACACAACACGAAACGTGCTCATTCCACGCGTACATACAAATATGGACTGAATTCGATATTTCATAGTGGAGCAAAGAATTCATAACTTGATATTTCATTTGAAAAATATCTACATTGTGGATGAAACTTTCAACTAGGTACTGTACTTTTGTTTACGACTCTATCTTAGCATATTCTGTATTATCCCTGTTATAAATGTTGTTGAATTAACGTTAGCATTAGTATTTCTACTGTGAAAATTTTTTATTTCAAATAATGGTGGACGATCGGGTTTGATGTCATCGAGTAAAACTGGGTTTTTATTGAGAATCGTTGCTGATCGACTTTCCACACGAGTACTTCTATTCAGAAAATTGTCTATTTAACCTTATTTTGTTGAAAACTATTGAAAAATTATCTGTCATTTCAAAGTTTTGGGGTGTGGACCATCGGGGTAGTCCGTTCCTGACTTTGTAGCGAAACAACTGACTCTTGCATGAAAGCTCATCGAAGGAATTCATTTCTTCAGTCAATCACCAAAATTTAGATAATTTTGAATATTCACTTTGAAAGTTATCAAAGAAAAACATTTTTCATTTTGAAACTTTGAGGGCCCGTAACTTGGTAACGAAGGCTTTAAGGAACAAAAGTTATATGAAGTACTGGTGATATTTTGACCCCATCTATACATTACCGGAAGGAAAAGAGGAAGTCCAGGGACACCCTGTATATATATATATATATATATATATATTATATATATATATATATATATATATATATATATATATATATATATATATATATATATATATATATATACAGGGTGTAACTGAATAAGTGTAAAACATTTAAGGAGGTGATTCCTCATCGAAAAAAAGATAGTATCTTTCATATAAAGAAACTTCATTGGAGCATCCCTTGTTAAGATACAGCCCTTAAAGGGCATAAAATTTGTATAACAATTTTTTCACAAGCACTGAAAAGTTACAATATTGAAATTAACCTGACGTTTTGTACTACCAAAAGACACTTAGCCAGTAATTTATTTGGTTTTACCCCATGGTTGTAGGGGTGAAAAACGCAACCCTTAAATTTATTTCCAATGTAACTTTTGTCTTATTATTTGTTTACCATTTAAATTTATTTCCGATAGCCTGTTTCATTCTAAACAAAAAATGTCTTTTGGGGTTTTTTTGCCCAAAATAAACCAGTAAGCACAAAACATTTTTTACGAACAACTACAGAGATACATCGTCATAAATGCGAACTGGATTTATTGTTATTTTTGTAGTTAGTACCTGCATTAAACGATTAAAGGGTAATAAACAAAACTAAGTTATTAATAACAAAACACACAACATGTAGAAATCATAGTGAATGTTCAATATGTCTACCTTCAAACATTACGCATGCGTCTAGACGTCGGCGCATTGAGCCACGTATTCGCTCAAATATTCCTGGAGTCTCTCGGATTACCCTCCCGCATCGATGATGCGGTTTCTTAAGTCCTCTACACGCGAACAGGAGTACGATATACCAAATGCTGTGAATGGCCCCAAATAGAAAATCGAGGAGGATTGAGATCCGGGATCGAGCGGGCCATTTATGTGGTCCTCCCGACCTATCCACTGATTGCATATGTTTCAGTTAAATGCTGACGTGCTACTTGACTAAAATGGGCGGGGAGCCCCATCATGCATAAAAAACATATCCCTTCTGACGCCCAAAGGAATTTCTCCAGCAGTACTGGATGCACTTCTCTTAAAATTGAACGTATGCCTCACCATTTAATCGAGGAGGTAGAAAATGAGGCCCAATTAAATAAACCCCCAATAACCCTGAGCCACACGTTAAGAGAAAACTGTTCTTGATGGCTAGTTTCGACAATGCGTGAGGGTTTCATCAGCCCATATGTGGTAATTATGAAAATTAATAATCCTGTCCTGAGAAAACTACATTCGTCTGTGAATTCTATCGTCTTCAGAAAGTCACAATTTCTTCTAATCATTTCCGCATCAATTGCAAAAAATTCAAGACGGTTCGAAAGTCTCGGGGTAACAGTGCCTGTACTCGTTGCAGATGGTAAGGTGTAAGAGTTGTTCCTTTAAAATTCGAAATACCGTCATATGATCAACATTTAGCTGGAAAGCAATCTTTCTAGTACTGGTAGTAGGTTGTTTCTACAATCAAATTAAGTACTGCTTCCCTCAAGCTGTGGTGTTCGTATTTCTCGATGGCGACCACAATCCGCGTTCTTTTGTCGAATGAACCATATTCTCGTAATCGTTGATGAAGTCGAGCAAATATTCTATGTGAAGGATGCTGCCGTTGAGGATACATTTCAGCATATCTTCTGAAGCTTCTAACCCATTCCCTGCGACAGACCGTAAACTTAATGCATATCAGCATTTCCTCATTTGTGTATGCCATTTTATTACAAGTGAATTATTAAAGTAACAAATTAAGAACAGAACAACAACACACAATTAGTATTAATTCAATTTCGAAAATTCCCAAACTGACAGCGTCATACCAATTTAATTGTCACTATCGCTAATAGCGACCTACTAGATAGATTAGTTTCGTATTTTCGCATTTATGACGATGTATCTCTGTAGTTGTTCGTAAAATAATGTTTTCTGCTTACTGGTTTATTTTGGGCAAAACCAAGAGACTTTTGTTTAGTGCAGGCTATCGGAAATAAATTTTAAATGGTAAAAAAAATAATAAGACAAAAGTTACATTGGAAATAAATTTTAGGGGTTGCGTTTTCACCCTACAACCATGGGGTAAACCAAATAAATTACTGGCTGAGTGTCTTTTGGTAGTACAAAACGTCAGGTTAATTTCAATATTGTATCTTTTCAGTGCTTGTGAAAAAATTGTTATACAATTTATGTACCCCTTTAAGGGGCTGTATCTTAACAAGGATGCTCCAAATGAAGTTTCTTTATATGAAAGATCCTATCTTTTTTTTTCGATGAGGAATCACCTTAAATGTTTTACACTTTTTTCAGTTACACCCTGTATATATATATATATATATATATATATATATACACTTCATAAAGGTAGTCTGATCGCATTCCTGCGCTCCTTGCTATGGGTATAGACGGAATAATTCGTATCTCCGTTCTGATTGGGTCGTTGTATTGTGTTCATTTTCACTTGTCCATGAAGGTGAACCAAGGTATATTCCCAGGTCGTTAATAGTTTCTGGCTGACATCCCTTTTTTTTAAGACATCTGATACTTTTTCAATTTCGGAGTGCTCGTCACTCATTATTGATCGTGTGATTTACAGAATCAATGGCATTGAAACAATATAGATATAGATACCCTGTTTTTTAGAGATAGTTTGTGTTATTCTTTGCGAAAGTTAGTTCTATTGGTTCGGCAGATGTACGTTACTTCGCAGTCTCCACACGGTATTTTCTAGACCCCTTGTTCAATCTATTGTTATTTGAATATTATGCTGGTGAAGAACTCTGGTAATCGAATCTGTGGTACCTTTATATATGGTGGGATTGTTATACCAATCGGTGGTTCCTGAACTTATTGTTCATTCTGTCTGAGTTAAGATGCTGTTTCGTGGAGGATCCGTTCATCAGGATTGTTCCAATAGTGTTCAACTCTTTTTACTCACTTTCACATACGCCAATCTTGTATTTTGCGCCTTCATTTTGTAGGATATCAACTGAAATATTCTTCAGAAATATTCTCTGAAAAATCATTTAATTTTTTTTGTTTTTTTATAAATGTTACTATGGATATGCAAACTTTTCCACCAATGGTGAAAAAATTTCATGAAAGTGTTTATGAATAGTATTCTCTTACAAGCATTCTTTTTCATTTCGAGGTTTATCAGTTTTTCTAATCCATTATTCTCATGCAACTTCGAATGTACCTAATATTCCGATCATTTCTGTCTTCGCCGTGTATTATCTCATGCTACAACCCATAATTGCATTTTGTATGCCTTATTTCATCAGTGGAAAGAAACTGTTTCTGGTGTGTGCAGCTTTTGTAGTATTCTTGGTAAATGTGTAAAAATAATTGGTACTTATTTGAGAATAAGTTTAACAGTATTTTGTTTTCCAAAGTTTTCCATTGGCTTATACCACTGAATTTCCTTTTGAATTTGATCGTATATATCACAACGACTATTAATTTTTCTATCAATCAACCCTCCTTTCTGGAAATCAGTTGGAGTATATTTCCTGTTTGCTCTTGGATAATTATGAGACACGAGTTATTCTTCTGAAGTGTGGATTTTCAGGTGAAGCTAATTGCCAACAGCAAGCAAAAGCAATAACTTCGAATATGCTACCAATCAATCGATCTCAATATCAACTGATAACAAGAAAAAATCACGTGTAGTTCCAAGGCCGGAACGCATAAAAATGCAAAAGGTGCCAATGAACTCCATCAAATTCATTATTATTCTTATTTTAGAACCGCATAAGTGGCTTTCCTATAGTAACCATCAATACCAGAATGATACATGTTATATCAACATTATCAGGAAAAACAGGGTCATGTGAAAATATTGTGAACAGTAAAACCGCACAAGAGCATGCAATTTCACGAACGTCAGAGATTGTTGGGTTCAGGTGGTTTTTCATAAAACAATCACGTGAAACGGATATTTTTACATTATATGTAACGGTTTTTGGTTAAGAGTTGTTTGTTTTTGAACTGTTCGTATGAGTCAAGAATTTTATTTTTACATTTCTAAATCAACTTTTTCTATATTGGCGCGAAATAATTCGTAATGATGGAACAATCGAAATTTGGGCATATCCAGTGAATTCATGCATTTATTGAGGTACTCATCTGAAGACTGAAACATCTTGAAAAAATTACCTAGATGATAATTCTCCTACGACGTGGGACTCCGATAACAATATTTGTTTATTTGTTAATAAATCAGCTTTATAGCTAGAGAAGAAACGGTACTGAGCATACTTATGTACAACGATGTAGAAACACACCTTTCATACGAGTCTTCACATAACTATTCAAATTTTACGTATAAGTACGTACAAATTACAGAAAATTCCTAGTTGACTCGTAGGATGCTGCAACCAAAATGGAAAATGCTTTTAATGCCTTCTATTCAAATGGGAATATCCAGGAAGCGGTGAAATGTGACGGTGGGTGAAGTGGTCGATGATTTCAGGGTCTTTGTAACAGATCGATAATGTAATTCAAACTCTTACCATGAAGAGATAAAACACGTCTATAAAACAATATTTTATTTGTTTAGTTGAAATTGGCCACAGTTATTTTTGTTTTATTTTCACATTTTGCCTAACTACTCCATATATAACAAAAATTTAACCGACGAAATACGGAACTGAACATTAAAAAATAAAATAAACCATCTTAGTTCAATAACTAAGCTCCTAAACTAATGTAAGTAACTAATTTTGAGTCGGCGCCAAACAAACAAGCAAAATGAATTAGGTAAGGCGTAAAATGATGGCATCGAGTTGCGCGGTGACATTCTGATAATTTTTTTTGAAGTAATTTAATGATCCTCGTTGATTGTTCGTTTGGCGCCAACTTAAAATTAGTTACCTACATTAGTTTAGGAGCTTAGTTAAAGACTAAGACGGTTTATTTTATTTTACTTTCAGTTCCATATTTCGTCGGTTTAATTTTTTTTTAAAAAATTTTTTTTTTAAATTTTTTGTGGCTAAAATCTACTGATTACTACCCACTTGTTTTTGATTACTTCCAAAATACTTACTTACCCACCTTCTCCAACTATTACCAGTTAAATAATATGATTATCTGCTTTTACTATTTGTTTTAATATGAAATTATTTTGTTGTTCTGGTCAGTTTATTTCATTACTTTGTATATCATTCCATCCCTCTCATAGAATGTAATGATTGTGATGGATGTAGGAGAACAAAAAAAAATGACAATAGCGATCATTGTCAACTATATATATGTGCCAATGTTCACAAGTGAAAAATCAATTATCCTATTTTTCTACCCGTAAGGGTCAATAATCCTATTCGCAATCCACAAATTATCAACTATGAGGTATATTCTATCTAATAAAAAAGAATCATCTAAATCGAAGAATCCAGTACAAAGGGTTATGCCTGATAGATTCGGTTAACGGACCAGAATTCAGAGGGTGAGTGATCAAATCCTTCATTTTGCTACCCTTAGGGATGGATTTCTTCTTTCAAATTCAATGGGACCAACTTGAAGTACACCCTATTCACTGAATAAAAAACAATGCTTTTTTATCGGAATCGGACTTCTCAGTAAAAGTTATGGGGGTCATACATAAAATTGAAAAACATACGGTCGACTAGAGAACCTCCTCCTTTTGGTTTCGTCGGTTAAAAATAAGGTTACACAAAAAATATTCTTTTATTATTCTACCGTTTCAGAAATCCACTTTTCTCTAATTCCAATTATCTAACATGTCCGAAGCAATCATATGTACCTTTATTCAAAAAAATCAAAGCATTCTTCCATTATATTCACTAGAAGAATACAGTACACCATGAAAAAATTTCAAATCCAAGATGGTGTCCGGAACAAAATGGCGGATCATAGAGTTTATACAGTCAATACAACCCCGTCAATATGGATATCAAATGAAAGGGATTGACTAGTAGAACAGTACACCATGAAAACATTGCGAATCCCAGATGCCGTCCGGAAACAAAATAGCGGATCATAGTCAATACATTTAAACTGAAATCTAGGTATCTGATCAAAACAAAGGACTTTGTCAACTTAGAATCGTGATTCAAGCAGAAATCCTCCACCCAGGTCAATATTTCGTATCCTGTCGAGGACTTTGTGGTGTTAGGGTGGCTAAAATGTTACGACGTCGTTAGCGGTAGCCCACCCAAGTGAAGGTAAAAGGTTAAAGTGCGCCAAGGACTGTATGGCATTGGGTAGATAAATAAAATGAGTGATTTTTTTTTTTGTTAAACGGTTTTATTGTGATGATCGAATGATCGTTCTGTGATGTCGAACGATGATAGTGACGGATTTACTTCTACACACATTTTCATGTTGTCTATTGAAAGATGCCCCCCAAGCAAATAAGATAATGGAAATTAAAAAAACATTTATCATTATTTTCGTAAATATATCCCTGTTAATGAATTATTCGATTGAGAATGAAACATGGATAATTTATGGATTACCTTTATGTTTTACGTTACGTTATATCAGTCTTGCCTTCCACCAGCGCCAACGCAATCGTATAATTAAATTCGACATTCGCAAAACTGAACACTGCAGTTATCGATCATTTTCTTAACAAAGAATTATTCTCATATATAACGAAGTGTGACTATGGAATATTTAATGTCAAGAGTACACACACAAAATTGACTTGAAGAGGAATATACGACTTATTACAAGTCCTTTCATTACCTAGTGATCCATGCCTTCCCTCTGTCCCCATAATTCAAATTATCGAGTTTGGTGTAGAAAAAAAAACAATGCTTTTGTTGTCTATAATAAATTATCTCAAAACAAATTAGTTATTTTGAAAAAAAAAAGAAAAAAGGATATTTGGAGAGGCCGACTCAACGAATGATTATTCCAATATCCATAATTTCAAAAATCATAAAAAAACTACCTTATATAAAAATAATGTCTTTTAAAAAAAAATTGTCGCAGTGGTCACTGAAAAGTCCAGTGTCCAAAACAGCTATTTGCATTGAATTCAACAGTGTTGCCATATGTGACAAAGTACTGGGTAATAAAAAAATTTTCAATAAAAAAGTTTAAAACACCCATGAACTAAAAATTTAAAATAAAATTATTATTTTTTTTTCCTTTTGTAGCAGAATGGACTGAAAAGTTGAGAATATTAAGAATAAAGTCATTGACCAAAAATCTACTTCAAAGTAAAATAAATGGGTTACTCCTAAAACTTACTTCTTTTCTCTTCGAATTCCATATGACTTCCAAGATAAAAAAATTTTTTTGTTTGGTCCTGTGTCTTTCTATTTGCTATCGACTCGTTCAAAGAAACAGCAAATGCTGTGATTAGAATTTATAGCGGATTCCATTGGAAAAACCAGTTTTGCCCCTGATAAATGGTACTGACCAAAAATATAAACGATAGTGAAAATGATTTGCCGTTTCAAATCTTCCAAATTTTTGCACTGAGTAGCAAAATTTGCCACTATTAGTTTTCCAATGGATTTCAGGGAATGAATACTCAGTAGGCACCACTTTTACGAATAGAATTGATTATTAGAAGAGACTAATACAGATCAACTTGAATCACCAGTATTTTGTGATTATGATCACGTACTTCACCAGGTCTGTACTAGTTTACAGCTATGGTGGTGGTAACCAAACTTATGGCTCCTCCCCCTTTAGAGAAAAAGCATGCCCTGTTTCGAAATTTGAGATGATTTGGCGTCATACATATCAAAAAAATCGTTTGGTAAAACTTTATTGGTACCCAAACATCGTGCACTTCTGGCTTCCGCTGCTTGGAGTACAAGCCCTGTGTTTTCAATTTGAGACGATTCGCATCGTTTGAAGTGCCTACTGCAATCGTTTTTTATTGGTTTTCTGCTGCGTAAAGGGTACAGGACGGGCTCTTCCCACGTGATCATTTCTGTGGTGGGGGGATGCTGTGAATGCATCCTCGTCGTTCAAAAAAACGACATCTTTCTATTTAATGACTGCGGAATGGAATGTTTGAACATCATCGAAGGTTTTATAAGAATTTGGCTTTTTTTCATCTTTCGAGTTTTTTTTTCATTTCTAAAATGATACTGAAATTGCTGGAAGGAAATATTTATTCGTTCACTACCCATTGTGGGAATCTACACCTCCTAGGCTCATATGCCTGTAAAATTATGATATAACTCATTTTTCCGGAAAATGGGATGGAAGAAACTCGAAACAAAATTATTTCATTAAATATTTTCACTAGTGACGTCAAAAAAATCTGTAAACACGTCGATAAAATATGGGATTTCCTTCCTATTGTTTTTAAAAAGCTAATATAACAAATGTTTGGAAAGCTGATACAAAAAAAATTCTATGCAGACGATGAGAATGGCCCCAACGGACTCAACTTTTTTTGCAGACGCGGCCGGCACTTCGTCCGTAAAATTTCGATTCACCCCCTAAACCCCCATTTTGCGTACTTGCTACATACCTACTTTATACAACTCATCCACTGCTGAACCTGATGATCCCCCCTTTATGTCATCATGAATACGTTAGTTACCATCTCAATTTTTTGACTACTTTTTACGCTGTTGTACATGAACTCGAGGAAAGAAATTCCATTTCCCCAAATGTAAATGAAATTAATGAAATATTGAAACATTTTAACCCCGGGAAAATATGTAAAATTAAAAGGAACCGAGTTCTTTAAAAGTTGTTGTCTTGAATCTATAAAATTTTGAAGTCTGTTAAGGTTCTACATTTTAATTTGTTTCCTAACTCATAGTAAACACTTATCACAAAGGGTGTCTAGACAATTTCAAAAAAAATTCTAGGTCATACCGACTTTGATTCACATATTTATTTCTAACAAATTCATGGTCTGAATGTTTACATATATCTATAAAAAAATTCAAAAAAAAAAAGGAGATCTGCTAGCGGTGCGATCTATATATAATAAAATATTCCATTGATATCATGAATGTACGGTATTGATTCAGGGACTTATCGTCATGATAGCTTGGTGTAATTCATTCATTTCGTGCCGTATCCTGTGTCGCCCTGTACAGATACTGGAAAAAAAGAAATGCATTCATAAAATTGCATTGTGTTACATTATCAGCAGCGTGTTGATAGAAGCCCCTATATCCCCCTCTGATAACGGTAAAGACGGGTTTCCTTCCAACGATATGACGGGCCCGTCGAGGTCGGGGGGGCCCGAGGTCATACTCTATGGGCTGGGCTTTTTACTATGATGAAGGTTCCTATGATTGACAGAGAATATTTCACATATATTAGATATGAAGTGTGGCTGAAGTCCGAACAGAATGAAATCGATAGAAAAATGTTTTTTTGGGGGATACAGAATTAAGAAAAACCGTTAATAAAACATTTTTAAATGATAAAGTGTTGATGTCCTCAAATATCTTTGAAAATGAGCCCGCTGATATTTTGATGAGAATACATATCATGGCTCATTGAAGCATTCGGATTAAAGTTCAAAAAAAATATATTTCGATTAGCCCTCTAATCTACTTCTCAAATATATTTGAGGAAAACCATTGAAAAATACGTTCAGCGATAGTTTGCCGATAGTATTTGGATATTTCTATAGTTTCCCCTATATCCTCGACCAAATTTCGCTTGCTTTCATCGTCCCCGGACTCAAGTCACCTCATTATCTTGAAAAAAAGACTTTTGGTGAGAAAAAAGTGAAATAAATAATTGAATGCTTGTATGTTTCCCGGGTGTTCGGGGTTCCAAATCTCTTTAAATTTTCCCAGGTAGTTTGAGCTATTTTTTCCGAACAGCAACGAAATGTTCCCCTTTTTTCCCAAAATTATATAAATTTTTTTAAATCGTTGAATGTTCTTTCAATCTGCATATTGAGAAGAAAAGCAGAAAAACATAAAACTTCAACAAAATACTTATACTTGGCTTTGAAATTTGGGGTATACCAATTGAATGGACACCGTAAATGCTTAAAAAACAATATCACAAAAAAAAAAAATGTCATAATTTCAGCGCATGCAGTAACACAAATGCATGGGACTACCAAAATGAATTGGAAAGAAAACAAATTATTGATACCCCAAATCTTGAGAAATTTTTAAAAAATAGGTGAAACGGAGTATATACAGGGTGTAACTGAATAAGTGTAAAACATTTAAGGAGGTGATTCCTCATCGAAAAAAAGATAGGATCTTTCATATAAAGAAACTTCATTGGAGCATCCCTTGTTAAGATACAGCCCCTTAAAGGGGTACATAAAATTTGTATAACAATTTTTTCACAAGCACTGAAAAGTTACATATTGAAATTAACCTGACGTTTTGTACTACCAAAGACACTTAGCCAGTAATTTATTTGGTTTACCCTATGGTTGTAAGGGTGAAAACGCAACCCCTAAAATTTATTTCCAATTTTAACTTTTGTCTTATTATTTGTTTACCATTTAAAAATTTATTTCCGATAGCCTGTTTCCCTTCTAAACAAAAATGTCTCTTGGGTTTTTGCCCAAAAATAAACCAGTAAGCAGCAAAAAATTATTTTACGAACAACTACAGAGATACATCGTCATAAATGCGAACTGATTTTATTGTTATTTTGTAGTTAGTACCTGCATTAAAACGATTAAAGGTAACAAACAAAACTAAGTTATTAATAACAAAACACACAACATGTAGAAATCATAGTGAATGTTCAATATGTCTACCTTCAAACATTACGCATGCGTCTAGACGTCGGCGCATTGAGCCACGTATTCGCTCAAATATTCCTGGGGTCTCTCTGATTACCCTGCACGCATCGATGATGCGGTTTCTTAAGTCCTCTACATCACGAACAGGAGTACGATATACCAAATGCTGTGAATGGCCCCAAATAGAGAAATCGAGAGGATTGAGATCCGGGATCGAGCGGGCCATTTATGTGGTCCTCCCGACCTATCCACTGATTTGCATATGTTTCAGTTAAATGCTGACGTGCTACTTCACTAAAATGGGTAGGAGCCCCATCATGCATAAAAAACATATCCCTTCTGACGCCCAAAGGAACTTCCTCCAGCAGTACTGGATGCACTCTTCAAAAATTGAACGTATGCCCACCATTTAATCGAGGAGGTAGAAAATGAGGCCCAATTAAATCATCCCCAATAACCTGAGCCACACGTTAAGAGAAAACTATTCTTGATGGCTAGTTTCGACAATAGCGTGAGGGTTTTCATCAGCCCATATGTGGTAATTATGAAAATTAATAATCTTGTCCGAGAAAACTACATTCGTCTGTGAATTCTATCGTCTTCAGAAAAATCACAATTTTTCTAATCATTTCCAGCATCCAATTGCAAAATTCAAGACGGTTCGAAAGTCTCGTAACAGTGCCTGTACTCGTTGCAGATGGTATGGGTATAAGAGTTGTTCCTTTAAAATTCGAAATACCGTCATATGATCAAACATTTAGCTGGGAAAACACCTTTCTAGTACTGGTAGTAGGTTGTTCTTCAATCAAATTAAGTACTGCTTCCTCAAGCTGTGATTTCTCGATGGCGACCACAATCCTGCGTTCTTTGTCGAATGAACCATATTCTCGTAATCGTTGATGAAGTCGAGCAAATATTCTATGTGAAGGATGCTGCCGCTTGAGGATACATTTCAGCATATCTTCTAGAAGCTTCTAACCCATTCCCTGCGACAGACTGTAAACGTAATGCATATCAGCCATTTCCTCATTTGTGTATGCCATTTTATTAACAAGTGAATTACTAAAGTAACAAATTAAACAGTAACAACAACACACAATTAGTATTAATTCAATTCCGAGAATTCCCAAACTGACAGCGTCATGCTACCAATTTAATGTCACTATCGCTAATAGCGACCTACTAGATAGATTAGTTTCTTGTATTTTCGTATTTATGACGATGTATCTCTGTGAAGTTGTTCGTAAATAATGTTTTGCTGCTTACTGGTTTATTTTGGGCAAAAACCCAAGAGACATTTTTGGTTTAGAATGAAACAGGCTATTGGAAAATTTAATAAATGGTAAACAATAATAAGACAAAAGTTACATTGGAAATAAATTTTAGGGGTTGCGTTTTTCTACCCTTACAACCATGGGGTAAAACCAAATAAATTACTACAAGTGTCTTTTTGGTAGTACAAACGTCAGGTTGATTTCAATATTGTAACTTTTTCAGTGCTTGTGAAAAAATTGTTATACAAATTTTTTATGTACTCTTTAAGGGGCTGTATCTTAACAAGTGATGCTCCAATGAAGTTTCTTATATGAAAGATCCTATCTTTTTTCGATGAGGAATCACTCTCAAATGTTTTTACACTTAGTTCAAGTTACAATATTTTATATATATATATATATATATATATATATATATATATATATATATATATATATATATATATATATATATATATATATATATATATATATATATATATATATATATATATATATATATATATATATATATATATATATATATATCTATATATTTATATATTTACTGGGTGAGTCTGAGAGATGTGGCACTCCTATTTTTGAGAGAAATAATCCACCCAAAGCACGAAAACTAAGGCTATTGAACAACTAAAATGTGATTTTTTGAGATAAAAATTAATTCTTGTAGCACTTCCGGTTTCCCTGCCAGAAATGATCTGAGTATTAGTTTTTCAAATGGAACACCTTGTACATTTCCAGGTTTTGGAATCTAGAGCAAATTCTGAATACATGACAAGGTAAATTTTTTTTTATTTTCATTTATTTCAAGGTTGATGATTTACATTTTGAACGTTCCTTCCGATGCCATGTTGTCCGGAGAAAATGAAATTAAGCATTTTAATTATAATACTTTGCCACCAGCCGCTATTTGAATGTGACAAAAATCACTTTTTCGATTATCTCATGTTTTTGAATGACAGATTGTTTCGAAGGAAAGGAATCGAATGATACCAAAATTTTGAATATCTGTCGATTATTTTCAGATTTATCACACTATTATAAAAAATGTACCCACAAAATAGTGCAGCTGCTGACTAACAAATATTCAAAATGATGGAAATTTTAAATATCACTTCTACTAATTGTCTCATAACGATTTTCAACATTGAAAATTATCATACGTTAAATTCTATTATTTTGAATTTGAATACGCGATTTTGAGGATTATCAACATTTATTAAAAAAATTGAAAACAAATACGTAGCACAATGCTCTAATACTCTTACTATAAAATTGCTCAAATGTTGGCCATTATGTTCATGCATAATTGCACCCTCTGACTGCTGTTCGAACTGCTCTAGTTAACTCTGCTGGGTTGATATTATTGAAAGCTGTGAACACCTTTTTGTTGTGTTTCTGCGCGTGTCTCACTAGAAGTTGCATATACATCATTTTTATTGGTCCCCATGAATAATAGTCTAAGGGAAGTTAAGTCTGGTGACCTAGGTGGCCATCTGATGGGACCATGTGTAGAAATTAGTTTATTTCTGTAAGCATTATTCAGGTAATTGATTACCATTCCATGATTATGAGGGTGCACCGTCCCGTTGAAAATAGAAATTTTGCAAAACCAATGGAAGGTCAGTCAATGATTGGCCTGATAGCATCCCAAAGAAACGTTAGGTACCTGCTCCAGTAAGTGATCCATAAAAATTAATACCAATTAATCGATCTCCAAGTATACCCATCCAACAGTTAAATCCGAACCTTTCTTGAGGATTACCTTGATGTAAAAGCCTTGGATCTTGCTGTGCCCAATATCGAGTATTATTCCTATTTAAGAGCTCCCCATTGGTGAATCTTACCTTATCTGGAGTATAAAATTATCAAAGGAAATTGAGGATTTTCATGAACATTATGAAGAAACCAATGACAGTATTCAAGTCTTCTTTCATCAGTTCCAACTATAAAGCTCTTTGATGTATCGGATATTTATACGAGCGAAACTTATGCTTTTTCAAAATTCTCTGTACAGTCGATTGACTTGGTCACATTCATTAGCCAATTCTCGTGTTGAAGAAGTCGGATTTACCTGTACATATCCTAGAACGTCTATCTCTTTATCTTCGCTGACTATTACATTTACATTTCGAGCTTCCTGAATACGTCGGTTGTTTGACTTTGTCCCAACTGACGTGTTCAAGTTTCACGAAGTATGTCCCCACACGGATGTTTTCTACCAGGAAACCTCCGTCTGTATAAATTTGATGCAGCCGTAGAACTTTCCAAACACTCAATACCGTAAATGGAAAGCATGTAAAATTTTTCATTTTGGCTAAATTCTATTCATGACACAGTTATAATGATTGGACTGAGATAACAGTTATTTCCCCTGTATTGATACTCTTATTTGATAGCAGATATTCAATATTAATTTTTTTATCCAAAGGCGACTTTGACAAAAATTTGGAGTTGACGATGGAAACACATTCCTTATTGAAACAGATTAAACTATTAAACACTTCTGTGAATCTGTGAAAATGGATAGTGTAATTTTGTAGTTCCTATCAACCATAATGGGTCCATCATATGGGAATACTTGTAATTAGTCTTTTGAAGATGAATTACTTTCAAAATAAAAGTCAGAATTATAGACGTAATGAAATATCAAGGTAGCAAACCAGAATTTTCATTACTTTTTTCCGAGTATGCATCTATTAGAAATACATACATCAAATTTGCCAACTATTCTTATTGGTGGTATAGTAATGAAATTTCAAATAATGTTATTATTTGGGATTTTTATTAATCCAGCGGCCACACATTTTTTGTACATTTCGTAATAGTGATAAATCTGAAAAAATAATTGACAGATATTCAAATTTCGTGGTATCATCTGACTTTCCTTCGAAACAATCTGTTGCAGAGAGTGTCCCATAGAGATGCCATTTAAAAACATGAGATAATAGAAAAAAGGATTTTGCCACATTCAAACAGCGGCTGGTAATAAAGTATTGTAATTAAATGATAATTTAATTCTCGGACAACATGGCATCGGAGAGAAACGTTCAACATGTAGAAAATCATCATCCTTAAAAAGTTTTTGAAAAAATAAAATATAATAAAAATTTAGCTTATCATGTTCGTAGAATTTGCTCTAGATTTCAAAAATGCAAAATGTACAAGGTGTCTATATGAAAACTAATACTTTGGTGAATTTATTTCTATAGATTATATTCCTGAAAACCCTATCACAACAAAATGAAAATACCGGCTATAAAAGTTATGTTACCTTTTTCTTTTTCAAACCGTTTTTATTTTATCCCAGCTCAGTCAGGTACGCCTATGAATATGAGCTACTCCTTCTTCTCAGTAGCCAGTTCCTGTAATCGGTGTTGCCTACTATGGCAGTGACTATTCGATAAGAAAAGCTGTTCAGGGGAAAAAATGAGGTTAGAAATTAAAAAAAAAAAACACCAGTTTTGCAAAAATAATCAAATTTTTTTTTTTTTTCCCCAAAATTTTAAAAACTTAAAAATTTTTATAGCTACCTTATATAGCAAAACAATGAAAAAAAAATAGTAGTTTGATGTTGTGACAATAAATTTTTTGAGGGGAAATTTTGGGAACTTATTATCAGTCTTTTACATGGAATTTTTGAAAGAAAAACCCCCAAAAAACAAAGTAACCAGTGGTTTAGGAAAGTAAACGTTATTGGTTTAATGTGAAAATTCCTTTGATGAATCCCCGGTTTTAGTATCTCTTGTTTCCCCCTTTTTTTTTATGTTTCCAGTCCGGTGGACGTTTTTTGGGATCTCAATGACAGCTCACCTGCACCCCCCTTTAAAGATATACCCTAACCCGGTAGGGGAATTTTTTTAACTTTTACTTCTTCAGTTCTGCTTTTCGAAAATTTTTTTTTCTTTTTGGGAAATTTTTAATAATGGGGGTTCCCTTTTTTTTTCTATAATGCTTGTCTAAAAATTTTTTTACTGGCTTCCCCTTTTTTAACTTTTTCAATCTCCTTTTAGAACTTGTTATCTTTTTTTCCCTACAACACCCACAAATTTTTTTTTTTTTTTACAGATTTCCCAATTTTTATCATTTTCCCCCCCCAAAATTTTTTCTTTTTTCCAATTAACTTTTGTTTTTTGAAAGATATCTAATTTACCTCTTACATACTATTTACAAATTTTATAAAATTAGAATTTTTCAATTTCTGCCATTACATTTCATTGTATATCATCATTTTCCCCCCAAACCCCCTTTTGGGAAACCCATTGGTGGGGGTTTTTTTTTGATTTAATTGTCATACGGATGTTTTTTTAAAATTATCTATACGTTGATCTTTCTTTGAGTCAATGTTTTCTATGAATTTCAATTTTAATGGTTTAATTGTGGATTTTATCAGATATATCATTGGGTATGTATTTTTTATAACAGAACTACTTCCCGGAATGCCCTTTAACACAGGTATCGACAAGAGCATAGTATAAGGTTCTATAGAAGTGAAAAAAGGGGAAGAAAATTGTAAAAAAACATAGCATTAACGATACAATTAAAATAACTAAAAAAAGGATAATTTTAAGTTTAATTACTTTGCAACATTTCTCAACATAACATTATATATAAACTCCTGCCACACATCTAACAGACTCACCAAAAAAATGTGGGGAAAATTATCAAATCCATAAACCCACGGATCAAAATTTTTTCTCATGGGTAGAGGTGATGAGTTGAATGTCACATAACCAACAAATTATAAGGGAATCATAAGCAGCCCTTGTGTTGGTTTGGATTTGCATTATAATATTCTGAATATTTATCTATGCTTCGTTTTCCGTGTCAAAAATGGATTATGAAATACATGAGGGTATGTTACACATACATCACATTACACACAATTATTTCTGTTGATTGGCTGGACGCGAAACGCACTGTAAAAGATGAAATTTGGGCCCAAACCTTCCGTTTCACTCCGTTCCACAACGTTCATTCATAAACAAGAGTAATTAATTCTATAATTAGAGACAGAATACGTGATATATCGAAAATTTAGTTAATTCATCAAAATGAAGGAACGTTTTTCCCTCAAGACTGCTGATACAAATACTACAATAGGTCTATGTCCCCGAATATCCAAAAAAACAACTATTTCATGGTTGATGTTGAGGGACGTTGAACGACATCCGAGGGAAAAACCAAAGGACTTTAAATATTGCAGCAAAATGTGTTAAACATTCACCGTTAAAGCCCGGTTTCGGATTTTTCCCCCTCATGAGTATATGGGGGTAAAGGACAATGATTAATTTTCGAGTTCCTGACTGAAATGATTGAACCATCCATTCAAAGCATTCGCTGAGATTGAATTGGGGGAATGGACAACTCCATTAGCTAACGTCATCTCAGCGAAACTAAAATCAGGACTCAGGAGGTCCTTTTCCAATTCAATCCCAGCGAATGCGAAGGGGGTGGATTTTAACCTTTCAGTCAAGTACCGCATACATTAAAATTGTTTGGGCCCCAAACTGTACTGATTAGTAGTATATACCCAGAAACCGGTCTACATGTGGTCAGCCTGAGTGAATTGGTTGATTTTTATCCATTTCGCTGCAAAATCTGAAAAGTGCCTTGTATTCGCACGTTTATCCATCGGATGTCGTTCAACGTCCGTCGAGGAATTAACCAGGAAAGTAATTTTTTCCATGGATATTCGACCGACATACACAATTCTATAAATATTTGTCAGCAGTCTTGGCAAAAGACTACTTTTTTCATTTTGAAAAACATAGTTGATCTTTTGCAGTAGTCTACATTTACAGTCCGTCAAATTTCAACCCAGCTTATTGCCCATTAGGCCTGCATGGCCTTCGCCCCAAAAACGAATCTCATTTACCTGAAGAGGAGCTGATAGTATTTTGGTATGTGATGGTGTATGTGTGATGTTACAAAGCAAAACTTGATCGTTATTTTTTTATTGGTCGACTGATAGAATCCAATGCGGATTTAGAAGACAATATATTGATTCGCAAACCCTTTTGTTGCTCGTTATCCAAAGTGGCCATTTCGGATTAATTTCAGATGTGAAAATAGAACATTATTTGAGATACGAAATTTGTGAGTCATCTTGGGGAAAAAGTAAAACCCCTACCGTACATAACTCAGTGTTAGAACCATCTGTTTATATATTTTTTACTTTTGGGTTTAGAGCAACTCAGCAAATATTTGATGAGGTTGTTATTCACACTGGGAATTTTCAAAAATTTGGGAAAATTATTTCAGTGGGCTTGAGATCATATAGGGGAATTACATTGATCGCAAATTTCTGATAGACTTCCATCTATATAAAGGATTCTGCAAGAGATAAAATTTTTTATTCTCCAGTAATTGTTAGTTGAATTTTCTACAGAAGATTATTAATTTTGCCTGTGAACTTATTCGTGAATTTCATTTTCTTGACTAACTTTTGTATGCCAGGAATTTTCTTCTAAAATGGAGGTCACGGTGAAGATCGATAGCTCCTATGCATATTGTCATTGCTCTGTATTGTATTCTGTCTAGGAAGTTGAATCCGTAGATGTTTAACCATACAACACATATTCATAGTCATATCATCTGCCCTTTGTATTGGTAATCATCAGAATTTAATAACGCTTTGTACTTTGACAGTTTATCTTTCCATTTCTTGAGATTTGAGTACAACTATCCCACCAATAGCCGACGGCCGGAAAGGGTTCCTCGTTCATTGACAGAAAAGCTGATTTTTTGGGGAAACTTATATAAAACAGGAAATTTATCGTTGTTTTTTGTTGATAGCATCAAAATCTGAATTTGTTCCCAGTTCAGGCAGATATTCCATTCCATTTTTTTGTAGGGTTGATTTTGCTACTTACTTGATTACTTTGATCAAGATTGGGGAATGATTGATCCTCGGTCAAGCAGGACTTCCCGTCGACGAAGGTGAAAAAAGAAATCTTGGGTATCGGAATCAAGCTCAGTTAGAAATCCCGACGAATTTTTACGATTTTGACAACTTTGCTTCCTCCCCGTGGGTTTATCCGCAAGATACAGGCAAAAAAATAGATTCCCCTTTGGGAAAATTCCAAGCGTCATATCAATCTGAGTTTTTATCATTCCTCATATTATCGACTGAATCCGCAGATTTAAAAATGGATTTGATGATTTTAAAAATCGCGTTTTTAAAAAAGCTGCTGACATGTGCCAAAACAGTCTGCTGCAAATAAACCCCCCAGAATTATCATTCAAGTTCCCGTGTAATTCTTAGACATGTTATCCAAAAAAGAAATTTGGGGGTGTTGAGTGACTAGAAACCATTTGAATTGAAGGGATAACTACAGAAAACAAGTGAATTACTATGCACATCGATAGGGGCTACCATAACAATAATCTATCAGCCTCTTAGGGGGAGACAAACTTATATAAAAACTTTTTTATATTGAATTGATGAAATCTTTTAAATATGCTGATCATATCGAATTATTATTTTCCCAGCACTTTTTTCTATGAACTCCAAGAAGAAAAACAAACCTTTCGGGAATTTTTTTTTTACACTTCAAAATAATATTCCCGAATTTGGATTTATGTCAATTATGAATGCATAGAACTGTTTCATGTTGTGAATTATTTTGGGCCAGCCCATCCGAGTGTTGAGGATTGATGGATCGGAAACACTATTTCAGACTGTTACCGCTAGTTTTGATGACCTTGCTCTAGAACCCGAAGGCATAGGAAGTACAGAATAAACCAGAAATTCAAAGATAAAACCTGACGCCAGCATGATGGGGCGATCACACCAAACTGTTAAAAATGAACTGGTTTTCAGATAAAAATGATGAGAAAGTCACATCAACGTGAACCAATTGACTATCGTGTTCTTTGAATAGAGAACCCATGTTTTCAAACAAAAAAAAGCAATCCGAAATCTTGAAATTGTTACACACCGAAAGGGCCAAATGCAAAAAAAGTTGAACACATCCACCAAAATTGGAAAAAAACATTCACTTCTAACCGAGATAATTTTTTCAAATTGAAGTTGGATGTACCATTTCATATGTAATATATAATTTCGATGTTATTTGACCAGATTGTAAAGCCTGGGGAAGTCATCGTCACTGTTTCCTACGGGGACAAGTTCGTTAAAAAAAACTGTTAATCGTTCCGAAAGGCCACGCTCTATCCCTTGAGCGTATTTGGATTAGAAACCGGGAATTGACATAAAAGAAATAGTTTAAAGGGAAAAATGAAGGAAATCAATAAAATCAGTAAATGATGTTCTTGAAGAATTTCCATCAGTTTTTGAACAACGAATACGATTTGTCTGAAACTATGAAATCCAGTTGCAACTCAGACCATATACAAAGCCTTTTTGTCCACGTGGACGAGTTTTTTGGGAATCTGTTGGAGTGATTCCCCTATATGAATTACAGACTGGGGATCACCTTCAGTTATGATATCGAAGACAGATGGTGAAAACGTCTTTTTGTTGATTATAAATGTGGCGTCAACGAAAGACTTGTTTCAGCAAACTATCCTATTCAAAAAATCAAAGATATCCTTCACAGCCTCCATCATTCCAGATTTGTAGAAGGGTTTTTGGGGAAGGATGACCCTGAAAGTGGACCAAAACGTGGAAACCAACCATTAACAAAAAAAAGAACTTACAGGTTTTGGCATTAAACTACAATCCAAATTCAAAATTCGAATGCCTTCCCAAAAAACAGAGTCACCTGACATCATAGTTCATAAACAAAATTTTCCCCAAAAATTTCCCCTACAGTTTGGAGCGCCTTGGAAAAAAATTTTTCATGTTAATAAAATTATTATTTTTTTTTTTATCTAAAAAGAATTTTTGGGATACCCAGAGCAAAAAAATTAGTGAATTACCGGGGAAGTCCGTGTTGTGGGGAGATCCCCCACGTAACGTAGAAGTTTTGCACCGATTTCTAGGCATAATAAATATTTTTTGGGACATCCGGATTTTCCAACAAAACATCCAATTCGCCGTTTGTTCCCCTGAAAGGCCAGAGATGATTTTTCGTCATGTGAATCTGTTCTTACGTTAAAATTTAAAACTGTGGTGATCGTTTTGACCTTTATGATCCCATTTTCCCAAAACATTGCTAGAGATGCAAGTCCACCAAAATTGGGGAATTCAAGTCATGAATCATGGACATGAGAGACCAATCGCAACCCCATTCCCTCTTTTTTCCAGAGGTAATAGGCGTTTCGCCCGGGGCATTGGCAATAATATTGGCGTTACACATTTCTTCAAGGGCCCTTGTCATCGACAATGATTTTGTCGGATGTTTCATCCCCGTTTTCCCAAATGACGTTACTGTTATGTTTCATTTTTTTCCCCCGGGAAATAAAATTTAGATTTGGCAATTTGGAGGTGGCCAAAACGGAAACACGCTATCTAACGTTACTTTTAAAATTCAGGTCAAAAAATCAAAAAAACCAATCGACCAAAAGATCAACATTTGTCCAAAGAAGAATATAACCTTTATGCATACCAAAACATGTGACTTTTTTTTTAATAATTCAAACCTTTCGAATGAATGTACGTTATACAAGAACTAATCCCCCCGGTTTCTTATGAACGGAACAAAATTTGTATGAACCGCTCCAGACTCAACAAGGAACCCATGGTACGGGTATAAGATCGGGGATCAATAAAATATCTTTTTTTTGGGAAAAAGAACTTGGGCGTTTAAAAAAAATAAGGAATATGTAAATAACGAAAAGGAAAGGGGAGACTATATAAAAAAAGGGTCTGTTTTTTTTTAAACAAAAAATTTGAACATGAAATTGTGGAAAAAAAATTAAATCATAGATATTATTCAGAACAGTTTATAACTCATCTACGGAGACAGAAGGACTAGTAACCTGGGGGGGCTTAACACATCCATATCAGCACTGGTCCGTGAAGATAAACCCAAATTCACGCCGATAAGGGGTCTAAAACCAACTATAGAACCAACCCCGACCATTTTCATCGAAAAAGCGAAACCAAGTTCCCCTAGCACCGCAAAGTCACTTCAAGAAACCGGCCTTATTTCCTCAAGAACTCCGAAGGTATTCGTGGCACCAACAACTGGGGGAACATAGTTGTGAATGTTGGGGTTTCCCCCGAGTCGAGTACGGGTTTTTCATTGTAATTTCTCAATTTTTTTTACAGAAATCAATACCTTATAGTATAATTTTAACCCCTTTTTTTTTTTATCTAATCTTTTAATTCCATCTAAAAAAATTTTTGTTGATTTTTTGAAAATTTTTTTTGCCCCATACGCTAGTGAAAAGGGTTTTTTTCCCCTTATCAAATTTTTGGGTTTTTTATTCTCGGTTTTCCTCGGGGGCCACCTTTGGTTTATAGGGAAAAAGGGGCCCTTTTTAAGGGGTCCCCCGTGAAGAAAGACACTCCGGGGGGCAATATATGGGAAAATGTAACAGGGCCGCAAGGCGGTTTTTTAATTCCTTTAACGGGGTTTTGGGGGCCGGGTGGGCTGCGCACTGGGTGTTTAAATTCTACCAACATTTTTAATGAAAGAATACCAAAACAGGATAAACAGGTATATTAATAACAAAAAAAATACAGGAAGGGCGGCTGACGGCGGCCCAAGTTATCACAACAAATAAACACATGGGCACTATGAGAGAAAGCGGGGGGGTGTTTTCGAAGCGGGTAAACTTTTTAAAAAAACTTTGCGGGGGGGTATCGTACGGACTCTTGCAGAAATTACCAGCGCAGCATTAAATGCATATGTGTCTTTTTAGGGGTATGGTTTGACCCCAAAATCACCCTGGGGCACTTACAAAATTTTCCGTATCCCATATTTACCCAAACCCAATCTCCCCTTTGGAAAATTCGGGACGGTCGTGAACTGCTTCGGGCGGGGGTCACACTCTGATACTATTGGGGCGCGTGATGTTTCTGCGGGGGGCGGAAGCTACTTTTTTTGAAATATGTCAAACGGAACTACGGCCGGCCCCTTTTTTCAATCCTCCCGACCGACTTATATGCGCGCGCCGTTTTGTTGACTCGATTTCGATAAAAAGTTTTTACAAATAATTACCCAGCTCAAAATCCTTCGTGCTGTGACGTCAGCTCGGTGCGTGCGTCTCTGTCTCGACTCAACTGTACTGGTGGTTTATCGTGACGTCAGTGGTATTTCTTGGCTCAGGGGCTGCTGTCCGGGCTTCTATCGGGGGAGGAAATGTCTGTCGGCTTTGAATATAGCCAGCTTGCTCCTAAAATGCTAGCTGGCGCGGTTATATTCGTGCGTGCTATTTTAGCTACGTCTGGCGTTTTCGCGTTTTTCCCCGGGAAAGGGGATTAGTCTTTTTTATTAGGATATGTAACCACGGATTCATCACGAACACAAAAAGGTATTTTGACCTATTATTACTGCGCGGGGTTTTTAACCTTACGGGAGCTTTGGCGATAAATATGCGGAAAATAAACTTCGTTACACCCTTCCTATTGGGGGAAAAAAAAAAAAAATTTTTTTTCCTTTTAAATGCGTTTTACGGTTAGAGGGACCTGAAAAGAACTCGTTTTGTGTGAACATTCTAAAAACATAAACGGCTAGCAACCTTATTTCTAAAAAAAAAACAGGTCCATTCGAATATAACAGTATAGCCGCCAGGTCCTACCCCAATAGTCGAACCCTTTATTCGGGTAGGTCCACCTGATCATAAAATACGAAAAAATAAACTTTGGGACCTCAAATTATTCCAAATGAATAACAAAAATAAACTCTTGCCTGGTTGCCGGAGAGCCACTGTGTACAATGATCATTGTAAAAAAGAAAACATTACCAGAAAAAAAAAATTAGAAAAAATTGTCATACCACAATAATAAAGAAAAAAAAAATCTTCCTATTGATGCTGGCATCCCATCTTGATCCTCGGCCCGCCTACGGCATCAATGGGTGGCATCCGCATCGGGGATATGCGGGCGGATACTATATCAACATGGTGCTGAACATCCGCATCGGGGACATGCGGGCGGATAGAATCAACATGGACAGGGGTGCTGAACATCCGCATGGGGTTGCGGGTCGGGATACGACATCAAATGGGTGCTGAACTTCCGCATCGGGTTATGGGGTCGGGATACGACATCAACATGGGTGCTGAACTTCCGCATGGGGACATGCGGGTCAGGATACCACGTTGACATGGGGCCGGGCGTCGTGCTTTTTGGCTTGTTCTCCTCGGGCGGGGGGTCGGACGTGGCATTCCGAAAGAGGACATCCTTCGCCACATCGGGAGCAAAACGAAGGGGTTTGTTGGCTTCGCTGGTTGGATTGAAAATTAAACATATCCATTCCGAGCCCCCCCACCTTCGGTGAATTTTAAATTTGACCTTTCTTGACCCTGGAACCTGCAAATCTTAATTTATTTGAGGCCTCCCGGGCTCTCGGAGGTTCTAGATGTTTTGGGCATTTGTCAGCTTTGGGATTGAATATTTCCCCGTATCCTGGGATTCTGGAGTCGGTATCGCTGCTTTTTGGCTCTGGATTTAGGAGACGGATCCTATGTTCTACCACGGCGTAACCTCATGAATGTCCTCGAATGGGCGTAACGTCCTGTCGGAAGTCTTGCAAGTGGTCCTTTCCCTCTAAAGTGTCAGGGCCGGTTTTCTAAAACCCAATTGGAAAGCATGGTACGGGCCGAGCTTCCCTTGCAAGGATTGGTTTTTTCAAAGATTTCCACTTTCCTAGGTCGAGTCCAAATCGCCTTTTCCAATATGTCCATTCCTAGGACCATATGGGATGACAGGCCACTCAGGTGTCCAAAAGAGTCCTCGAAGCGGTGTTCTCCCCCCGGGATCTCCACGTGATACGGGGGGACGGCTTTTCTCCATTGACCAGTCGGGCGGAACTCGTAGCAGGGAGTTTGGGTACCCCCAACAGTTCCACTGCCTGGCTATCCTGTCGCCGACAAAGGAGAAGGCACCGATCAATCAGCGCTTCAGCGGTGCCCCCGGAATCTTGACGGAAAGATGCGGTCGGTGGTCGGCGGTAGCGAGATGGCGGTGGGTGAGGTGTCATGGGGCGGTTGACGTTCCTCGTCGTGGTTTTGGTTTCCGGCCGTGGGCATAATACGAGACAATCCCGTCCGCGCATCGGGACAGAATATCCTTGGGGCTGATTGGCTTTGGGTTTCCCAAATGCCCTTCTGCCCGCTTCCAACACCCGGTTTCCTTGATGGGGCGGCGGATAAGGGGCTGCCTTGGCTCATAACTGGTTGGACTACTGGGCCCTGGGGGGCGGTGGGCTATTGGGCTTGCCTCCGGACCCCCGGGGGGGCTGATGGGGGTCTGGAGGGTGCAAAAAGCGGCATTGAGTCTACCTGAGCTTGCTCAATCTGGCTCCAAAGCTCGCCTCTTGGCAGCTTTGGCGAATTCATGGACATTGTTGAAGTCCGTCCTTCTTATTTCCGTCGGAACTCTGGTAGGTTGCGGTACAGCCAGTTTAACTCCTGATCAGGTGAAATTCCACCATGGCGGCGAATCATGGTCTGCAGGTCCGTGATTGGGTATACTCTCTCTCAGGTTGTGGTTCTCCTACTTGGCCACTTCCAAGTCAATTCGGGTTGACGGGAAGAAGAATCCTGAAAGGCGGTGCAAAGTCTTCCATCTCGGCCAGCATGCCCGGTTGTTTCTGAACCAGAGGGCCGGCATTCCCCAACAACTCTGGCATAGCTGGTAGGAGGCGGTCTGTGGATGCCGAGATTCTCGAATTTCTCCAACTTTCGGGGGGCGGGGGGCGTTGGTCCCATCAAAGTCACTTCCAGTCCTTCACTTCATGGTGCCATCCCTATATCGTGGTAGGCGGCAGTGGGGCGGCCGTTCTAGTCCTGTCGGCATCTTAGGTGAATATTCGGAACTCATTCATTTGCCCCACTGTCGAAACTTAACATTGGCTGCCGTCTTACTTGGTTCACAGTCGGAACTTCACTCTCCAGCTTTCGAGAGCGGTATGTCTTATCGATGAACGGATGGCGGGATCGTTTGCGCAATCGAATCCGGGGACGGGGATACTTACGGGCGCCTGGCTCTCTTAAGCCGAATTTGACAATCTGTAAAATTGGGCGGTCGGTAGCCATGACGGATTTTTTGGTGTCGTACACCCGGCACCAGTTTCAGGAACTTCCAACGGTTCCTACCTGGGCTGTCTGTCTTTTTTAGACCTGGTATCTTGCAGATGGTCAACACAGTTAGTAAACGGATGACTGAAACGGATTCTGCGCCCCCGAAAACCTATTGACGGAGGGTACTCGGCCCGTTTACTCTCTTTGAGTCGAAGGACAATTGTCAAAGATGACAGGTCGATGGCCGTAATGGAATTCGGTGTTGCACACTCTGGGAATCAGTTATGGCGATTCCCAACCCGTCTCATCTTACGAACTTGCTTTCCTTTTCTCAACTCCGGTATCTAGTTAACGGTTCGCCTGAACGGGAAACTGATGTGGCAACGATTCTACACCCCGGAAACCCATTCCGAGGGGTCACTCGGCATATGGACTCTTTTGGGGGTTGACATCTGTCAAAATGCAGGTCTGCCGATTTCGGTATATTTCGATGCGGTATGACCAAGGAGCTTGTTTTGGGGTTTACCGACTATGAGCTTTGGAATACGGGATTTGACTTGAAACGGACTCTGACCTACTTTTTATTTTAGCAGGCTTTATCTATACAAAACCGGTCCCTGCTCGGGCACCAATTTAAAAGGGGTTTTACCCCCTATTTCCTTTGGCGCTTTTCACTATTCTCGGTTTTCCGGCGCCCCTTTGGTTTATAGTCCACTTTTGCTCCGGCAGTCTCAGTGAAGGAAGACACCCGGGGGTCAATATATCGTGACTGTAACAGGGCCAGCAAGGCAGGCTTTAACCCCTTTTAACGGTTTCGACCTGGGTGGCGACTGCGCCCCTAGATGTTTAAATTTCCCAACATAGAAGGAAGAATACCAAAACAGGATAAACAGGATATTAATAACAAAGAAAAAACAGGAAGGGCGGCTGCGGCGGCCTCGAATTATCACAACAAATAAACACATGGCGGCACTATATGCAGAGAAGCGGGAGGGTGTTTTCAAGAAGCGGGTAAACAGTAACCAAAAGCTCTTGGGTGGGGTATCGTACGGACCGTATGCAGAAATCACCAGCGCAGCATTGAAATGCAATGTGCCTTTACGGCTATGGTTTGATCATGCCAAAATCACACCTGGGGCACTTACAAAATATTTCCGATATACCATATTTACCCAAACTCCAATTTTACTCCTTCGGCAAAGTTCGGGACGGTCGTGGACTGCTTGGGGCGTGGCCACTCTGATACTATTGACGCGTACGTTCTGCTGGGGTCGGCAAGATACTACTTTTGAAATATATCAAACGGAACTACCGCCGCTTCTCCCTCTTTTTCCTAATACCTCCCGACCGACTTTATGCGGGGCCGTTTTTGTGGACTCTGTCGATTCCGTACAAAGTATTTTCACAGAAAAACCCAGCTCGTAAAATCCTTCGGGCGGACGTCAGTCTGGGGCGTCTCTGTCTCGACTCAACTGTACTGGGTGGTTCTATCGTGACGTCAGCTCGGTAGCGTGTGCCTTGGCTCGACTGGACTGCTGCCCGGGGCTTCTATCGGGGGGAGTGAAATGTCCGTCGGCGTTTGAATATAGCCAGCTTGCTCGCTAAAATGTGCAGCTGGTGCAGGTTATAATCGTGCGTGCTATTTTAGCTACGTCTGGCGTTATTCCTTGTTTCCGGAAGGCGATTAGTCTGTTTTATTAGGATATTAATCCACGGATTTATCACGAACACGAATGGTATTTCTAGACCATTATTACTCAAGGGGGTTTAAATTTCCCTTACAGGAGTTTTTTTGGGATAAATAGCGGAAAAATAGTAACCGTTACACTAGGTAACATTTTTTTAAATTTTTGTTTATCTTTGACTTTGTTTTGGTCTGGCGCCCAACTCTTGAACTAGTCAATTAATTAATGTATAATTTTTTGTGGCCTTGATTAACTGGGAAAAGTCAATAATTAACCACTCAGGCCTAACCGTATCCATTGGAGCCTATCGGCAAAGTGATTTCACCTTCTTAAATTTGAATCATATAATTTAAAATCTGGGGTTCAGAAGTAAGGTGTGCAATATGTGGAGATTATGAGAGTTGATTACTCCATCTCTACTGAAACCTGCTTCATCAGTGAATAAAACTCGAGTAATAAGAGTCATATCTTCTCTTTGCTTATCCAGGATTCAATTGGCATATTCCAGTCGTGCTGGAAAAATCTTCAGGTGTCATGGCATGTACCTTCTGGATGTGATATGGGTGGAGCAGTTGTTCCCTAATTATTCTATGAATAGTGGACTTGGATGTATGGAACTGTTCTGATAGGTTTCTGATGCTCATTGAATGATCATCAGCGACAGCTTCCAAAATATTTTTTCCCAATACAACGGTACGCACAGCCCTAGGAGCGCCCTCACCACCCCGTTTTGGCAAAACTGAACCTACAATGATATCGAAATGAAACAACAGGCTCCAATTAATTATCCATTAGACATACCTTCTCCCTCGAGCAATGACAACGCACCACTCAACAAAACAAAATCGCATTCCAGTTGTCATTTTTTATCCACACTAATTTAATTTTTTTTCTACAAGGTGTTTTTGTCAACATCTGTGGAAGAAATGGAACATAAATTTATTCACCGGATATTTTTCACCTATTCATGTGTAGCCGTTTTTGTAGTTTATTTGTTTGCTTTCTATTAGTTAGTTTCCGATGTGTTTTGCAGCTGAATTTATCTTCGGGTTAAAGATTTTCTCCCATGAAATTATACTCATCAGTGAAACTCCTCAACATTTAAGCTTTGAATACGATTTTGCAACATCCAAATGTTGAGTTCCATGAGTTTCAGATAACACAACACGAAACGTGCTTATTCCACGCGTACATACAAAATATGGACTGAATTCGATATTTCATAGTGGAGTAGCTTGTTAGTTCAAAAACACCACGAATCTACATAACTTGATATTTTATTTGAAAAAATATCTAAATTGTGAATGAAACTTCCAACTAGGTACTGTACTTTTCGTTTACGACTTTATTTTAGCAAATCTTGTATTATCCCTGTTATAAATGTTGTTGAAGTAACGTTAGCATTAGTATTTCTACTGTGAAATTTTTTCATTTCAAATAATGGTGGACGATCGGGTTTGATGTCGTCGAGTAAAACTGCATTTTTATTGAGAATCGTTGCTCCGATCGACTTTCCACACCAGTAATTTTATTCAGAAAATTGTCTACGTAACCTTATTTTGTTGAAAACTATTGAAAAATCATCTGTCATTTCAAAGTTTTGGGGTGTGGACAATCGGGGGTAGTCCGTTCCTGACTTTGTAGCAAAACAACTGACTCCTGCATGAAAGCTCATCGAAGGAATTCATTTGTTCAGTCAAATACCAAAATTTGGATAATTTTGAATATTCACTTTGAAAGTTATCAAAGAAAAACATTTTTCATTTTGTAACTTTGAGGGCCCGTAACTTGGTAACGAAGGCTTTCAGCAACAAAAGTTATATGAAGTACTGGTGACATTTTGACCCCATCTATACATTCCCGAGAGGAAAAGAGGAAGTCCAGGGACACCCTGTATAATAAATTAATATCTGTAGTATACGTCTTGAATTACAAGTAGCATTTCCAGTTCATACGCCAGCTCAGGGACTATTATCTCTGTTAGATATGATACACCATTATGCTTTACTCGTAACTAAGAGGATTTTTGAAAGTTTCTAGTCATTTAGGTCTCAGTTTGTAACCCTGCTGGATTGCTTCATGGGCAATCACAAATCAAGTGAATAACTTTGTGTAATCAATAAAATAAACTTTTGAAGTACTTAAAATTCGATACTGTTGAGTAACGATAGCTCAAGGAACCTTTGTTTTATTTTTGTCACTATTGAACACCCCCTTTACTGAAGGAATCATCAATTCATTTCAAATTTTAAAAAAAGAGTACAAGGTGGTCAGAAAGTGATCGCAGGTTCCAAGTTTTCTGGTCGAAAGATGATCCAGGTACTTCAAGCTTGTTACCCATTTTGAAAAAAGTGGAAAACATCACCAAAGTCAAATGCATACCCCCTTTGAAATCAATTTGAATGACCTGAATGTCAGAGTGAACGTGTGAAGAATAGAAATTCTCGATTTATTAAAAACGTATGGAAGGAATGAAGGAAATCGATGCGGAGTTAAATTTTTACATGTGATAGAATACTTATTCATAGGGTAAGCCATTTGAAAAAATCACCCTGCATACAAGGAACAATTTGTATGATACGGAATAATTTGGAAATATGTGCCTCGAGTTATCTCATAACCCCCCTAGGTATTCTCAGCTTTGCGAAATGAGGGAGATATTGAACGTTGCTACACTAATTGGCCACCTGGTATATAGAGGTCTTCATTAATTTTTAGCATTCCTCAATATATTCATCAGTAATTAGCTGTATGAAACTTTGCCAATAAAATGTTGAATCCTAAAAAAATCTATTAGTTTTTAAGGCTGAAATCATGGAGGAACTATTACAAAATATAGGTATATACAGGGTGAGTCGGAATAGGGCCGAAAAACTTGAATTTTCAGGTGAAAAGTTTCTATCAACGTATTACCTAAAATTACATATACAGGGTGTCGAAAGTACAAGAAAAAATTGGATTTCAATATTTGTCTCCAAAACTACCATATGAAAAATATAGAAATTTGGTATATTATTCTGGGGTAATTAATGTGATTATTGAAGTTTTGATTTTTATATTTTGTGAAGCAGTGGCCCAATTACGGTCGTATGTGGGCATATTTTCGTCCATATTTTTTTTAGGTAGATGAATAGGCGAATTCGTGTTTGACATCAGTTAATGTAGAGGTTAATGAGATATTTGCGAAAAACCAAAGATATGTTCGGATGAAGTATTGAGTAGAGACATAATTTCTTCTGTTCTATAAACGCACAATGCTTATATCTAACTGCATATCGAAAAAAAAAATCGACCTCCTCAATATGTTTAAATGTTTCGAGAATTGAAAATATATACGGGTGAGTCAGAATAAGATCGACAAACTCCGTATTTTTATTTCCATATCATTTCAAAGTGAACAACTCCGTCGAGGTATGTTCGGAACTAAATCTTTTCATTAATACGCGTATATGAAACGAATTGAAACTCCGTAGAATAATCTGGGGTTGAACAAAATGATAACATAGGATTTTTCATTCTCAATTCTCATGAATCAGTGTCGTAGATACCGTAAATCTCAGGTGTATTGTATACCTGTAGAATCTGTGGAAGATTCCACTGCAAGGATTTCAGCACATGTATGTTGATCCAGGATACACCGGGATATTCCAAAGCATGCGACATGTGATGTCAATTATGTATTGCACAAAATGCAACATTTGAGATGAATGTAATTTTAGTTCATGTACTGTACGCAATAAACCAGTCACCCGATATTACTATGAAAGTAGATAGCATACCAGCACAATAATTGTGTTCCTCATTTTATAATTTCCTTGAATAATATAATCAATCAGAAAAAATTCTAGAAATAATACTCCAACGTTAAATTCATTAACAAATTGAGGATCTATCTTCACTTATTCACAAATATTATTTCAGGCCTTATCTCCCATCTAATTGAAATGTTATGATAATAGATACCAGTTTGTCAGCTGACCTGTCAAAAAAATATATGCAGGAGAGTATGGTCACATACACTAATTCATGAAAATTGAAAATTAAAATAACATTATTTATCCTAATTTTTTTTTATAATATAAACGCGTAATCACGAGAAAAAAATTGAACAAGTTGCACTTAAGAACATACCCCTTCATATGATCTGCTCTCCTTGAAATAATATGGGGATTAAAAATAAGAAGTTTGTCGGTCTCATTCTGACTCACCCGTATAATATCTTCAATTGCCTGAACATTCAAAAATGTTCAGGAGGATGAAAAATATCTCGATATGCTGAAAAAAATAAGCATTATGCGATTATAGTTTTTCGCAAATATCTCATAAACCTCTACATTTAGAAATATGGGTACCGATCCTAACTGTTCAAACACTAATTCGTCCATTCACCTACCTAAAAAAATTGAGGAAAATATGACCACATACGACCGTAACTACGCCACTGATTCACTAAATATAAAAATTAAAACTTTCGGCATTTTGTATCTCAGAAAGGATACATTTGAAGACATCCGTTGCGATAGGAACTTGTTACCTCAAAATGAAGTGAGGAATCGGCATACGGAGTTTGTCGGTCTTATTCTGACTATAGATATGATTTCCCATGAAAATGAATCAATGAGAAATGTTAAAGTAATATCTTTAACAGAGTTATTGAAACATGATTACGGTACATTAATGTTATTCCAATATTCTGAGAAGTTTGAATCTGTAGAAAAAACAAATTCTACCAATTACTATGTATTATACACATATTTGGAGAAACCTTCAACCGTACAAATAAATGAGTAATTGGTAGTTTTTTCATCCAGTACCTGTTGAAGATGATCTAAAAATGACGTAAATTTTCTGTTATTCGTGACTTGGGACTTCCTTATTGGTAATCAGATATAACCAATTCGTGTTTTCAATACCAATGAAAAATCATTCTGTGATGAAGACTTCAATAAATAAAAAGTTTGTGAGGTCATAATTTGCTAATGTTCACATGATATAAAGAAATAATGATATCATAACCAATCACTTTGATTTATAATTGAAATTCTGCTGTGTAAAAAATAATATTGTGTGCTATTGGCAATCTTTTTGAGCGCTTTGAGAATTTAATCGAATTATATAGCATTAATCTTTCCTCAAACGAAGTTCATTTGCATTTACTTCCGTATGTCAATGATTATTTTTCATAGTTTCCCACATCTATTCAATTCTCACGTTGTTGGGGTTGAAGAAATTCTTAAAGTATTATGGTTCATGGCAACAGAAACTTATATCGATAATTGTAATCAAATAATAATTAATGAATTATGAATGTATTGAATCCTCGAGATGGTATTATTTTCCTTAGGACCATTCTTGAACTCAGTTGAGATACCCATAAAAATATTCAAATTTCGTTCCATTCGGTAATCAAATGTGGCCCCCAGTTCATCAACAAATTTAGTTATATTCCAATATATAAGCTTACCTATGACTTTGCCCGCGTGGATTTCGGGGTCATACCCTTTGATTCGATGCCAGAAATTTGCAAATTTTTTTTAAATATGGTGCCATGCTAACACTTCTCGTTCCTCAATTCAAGGAAAATTTCATACCCCAATTTTGTTATTCCTTATAAATGATTTGAGTTCGGTTGATTATTGTGGCTTTTTCATTAATTTGTCTTTAATCTGTTGGGCGAATGTCTCGATATCTCAATTCTCGTCAAAATAAAGTCAATATTGCCAACCCTAATTTTTGTTGGTATAATGTATACTAAATACAGGGCTTTTCACGATGAGCGTTAATTAGACGTTTCTGGCAAACCAGACAACGGATCAATTCAAATTTCACAGTATGCATAAATCAATATGATCTACACGCCTAAAATATTTTAGACAATGCGGCGTTGCCGCTTCTACTATAAAGTAGCGGCTACTTTGATTTTTCAAATAGAACACCCTGTATATAATATCATATTATGATTTCTTATCATTTTGTCAACAACTTCATGTACCATTTCCCTTCACCTATCTGTTACCGTTTAGAAGATATAAATTAATTTCGATTTTTTTTTCACCAAACGTACTTTTATAAACGCCGATAATCTTGAACTCTCTGGTACTAAGACGATCAAATTCGAAGTGGAGTGGAGTGATACCATGATGATCTTCACTTCGAGTCATATTTTTATTTGCCTCATACAGGGTCTTTAAAAAATGCAGATACTTTGTTCACATGAAAATTTGAGCTCTACATCCAATTTTAGATTGACTTTGTTCGGATAATCCTATTTCGATTTCGAACCGTTCTCGAGATAAACTGTTTCAAACAGAAAATGACGTGGTCCTTGTATTCATCACTTATTTTTGAAATTTAACATCTATTTCATACTACGTAATATTTCTTTTCGATTTAGTTTTTCAACAGTCTCAAATCAGTCAATTCGAAATTGATATGTACCTTAGAAAAAGTTACAATTTGTATGCATTGAGGTATTGAGTGTCTCTACCGTACAACATTGCAAATTATTATTTTTTTCAATAGTGTGCTTTGGAAAAATGAATAATCCAATTTTGAAACGTCAAACTTTTGTTGGTGGTTTTGACTGATTGTGATACCAATTATAATAGAAAAATGTCAAGATTAGGTTACAGTAATGAATAATTCTTGAATTTATTAATAATTTATGGTGAGTGCAATAGAATTGCAAGTAGAACATGCCTAGTATTTCATGAAAGATATCCACAACTTCCGAAGCCGAATAATAATGTGATGAATCGACTACTGAAAAACTGTAGGTTGAATGGAACCTTTCGTCCAAAAAACATTCGTAGAAAGTGGATGATGATGACAAGGCACAACAGTTTTGAGATTTTTTTATGCATTTCCAAATGCTTATCTACACGAGGCTGAAAGGGAGATTGGTATATCCTACGTGACAATTTATCGCATTCTTAATAGCACAAATGGCTCCCTATAAATTCTACTGTGTCCAACATCTGAAAGAGACTGATTTGCCTCGTAGAGTGGAATTCCTTGAATAGTTACTTGTCAAGACTCAAGAGGATGATTATTTCCTTGACAATATCATATGGACAGATGAGGCCAAGTTTGCAAATAAGTGAGTTTTCAATAGATACAACAGTCATCATTGGGCGCCAGGAAATCCCCATGTCGTTCGCCAAAGGGGTTTTCAAGAAAGATGACAATTCAATGTATTTTGTGCCAGAAAAAATGGGTCAATTTTTTATATTGAGTTCTATGATTATAATTTGAATGCAACAAAATATGAAGATTTACTGAGAATTGGAATTCAAATGATTTTAAATAATAGGCCAGGAAGAGAACGTGTATGGTACCAAATGGAGGTGCTCCTCCCCATAATTCTCGTTCAGTAAGCGAAGCTTTAACTGAAATATTCGAAGACAGATGGATTGGTAATAATGGACCTTCTCGTTGGCCTCCTAGAACACCAGATGGCAATCCATTAGATTATTTTGTGTGGGGTTTCATTAAAAATATAGTTTATTCCAACCCAGCTACAACAATGGAAGATATGAAATCGAGAGTTAGAACTGCTTTCAATAGTTCAACTCCAGACTTAATCAGAAGCGCTACACATGAAAATCTTTTGCAGAGATTACATGTTTGTTTAAGTAGTGGTGGAGATGTGTTCGAACATATTCTGAAATACACTGACAATCGAATTAACTTACTAATTTATAAAATTATTTTCAGTTTTAAAAAATATTTTTTGAAGAGAAGTTTCATTTGATGGTTGGAGAGTAATTTAATAATTATTTATTCATTGTATTATCTGTGACTGATGGAGGAACATCGAACGAAATCTGTTAAATTTCAAAAATAAGTGATGAATACAAGGAAACCACGTCAGTTTCTGTTTGACACAGTTCATCTCGAAAACGGTTCAAAATCGAAATAGGATTATCTGATCAAAAAAAAAGGGGTTCCTTTTGAAAAAATTGACTTCCACTCATTTTTTCATGTGAACAAAGTATCTGCATTTTTTTAAGACCCTGTATGAGGCAAATAAAAATATGACTCGAAGTGAAGATCCTCATGGTATCACTCCACTCCATTTCGAATTTGATCGTCTTAGTACCAGAGAGTTCAAGATTATCAGCGTTTAAAAAAGTACATGTTTGGTGGAAAAAAATCGAAATCAATTCATATTTTCTAAACGGTAACAGATAGGTAAAGGGAAATGATACATGGAGTGGTTGACAAAATGTTAAGAAATCATGATATGATATTATATACAGGGTGTTCTATTTGAAACATCAAAGTAGCCGCTACTTTATAGTAGAAGTGGCAATACTGTGAAATTTGAATTGATCCGTTGTCTGGTTTGCCAGAAACGTCTAATTAACGCTCATCGTGAAAAGCCCTGTATTTAGTATACATTATAGCAACAAAAATTAGGGTTGGCAATATTGACTTCATTTTAGAGAATTGGATTCAGACATTTGGCCCAACAGATTAAAGACAAATGAATAAAAAAGCCACAATAATCAACCGGACTCAAATCATTTATAAGGAATAACAAAATTGGGGTATGAAATTTTCCTTGAATTGAGGAACGAGAAGTGTTAGCATGGCACCATATTTATCGAAATTTTGCAAATTTCTGGCATCGAATCAGAGGGTATCACCCGGAATCCACGCGGGCAAAGTCATAGGTATATTGGAATATAACTAAATTTGTTTATGAACTGGGGGCCACATTTTCTTACCAAATGGAACGGAATTTGACACAAGAATATTTTTATGGGTATCTCAACTGAGTTCAAGAATGGTCCAAATCGGTCGTGTAGATTCAAAATGGCAGATGTTGAAAAATTGAAAAAATATCCCAATCTTTCATTTTCATATCAATAATAGCACCACAATATGTAGTTTGATGGAGCGTCCTGAGCTCCACAACTGTAAATTACCAATGATGTTTTTCAATTAATTCATGAATTTTGTTTACCCCATAAGCTCTTTCATAAGCGAATTTTACACTCGTATTATTCAGATACCAGTTGAAAATACATAACCTATAAGTTTTCGTTTTTTTAAATTGGATATTATAGAATGGGTAATGGAAATAGGTGAAAAACGAACAGTCTATATATGTCAGGTCAGATCCTCAACTTTTTGTCAGTAATGGTTTCGATTAAACGTTTCTCGAATATTAAAATGAACTTTATACATAATTATTAGTTACTAGCTGCCCAGACAGACGTTGTCCTGTCCAAATTTCTATTTTCCCTGATTTTTTTTCTGAAAACTTTCGTCCGCGTAGAATTCATTTTTTCATTTCATTTTTTCATGTTTTTCTTTGTATTGCTCCATCTAGCCTGTGGCTCTGCTCGCTTTCCGTTATGGCGTTTTCCCAAATTCCCGTTTTTCTGGATTCCCGTTTTTTCGTTATTTCCCGTTATCCTGTTTTCCCGCTATCCCATTATCCCGCTATTCCGTTTTCCCGTTATCCCAACTTTCCACTTATCCCATTATTCCTCCATTCCGTATTCCCGTCATACCGTTATCCTGTTATCCCATTATCCCGTTATCTTGTTATCCCGATTTCTAGCTATCCCGTTTCCCCGTTATTTCGTTATTCCTCTGATCCATTATCCCGTTTTCCCGTTATACCATTTACCCATTATCCCATTATCCCGTTATTGAAGCCCAAAAATACTTCAAATATCTGTGTATACCAATATTCATGGCGATCGGTTGAACGGTATAGAAGTTGATACGGTGCAGCGCCGTCTAGTGGGGAGTTGAAGTAAAAACCTTCATGGAAAAATAACTTATTTTCAAAAAGAATCAACCAAATATGTCTTTCCTATCGTCAGTTATGATCGAGAGTGCATACAAAAATTATGATTTTTGCAGTTTGTCTGAATTTTTTGACTTTCCTTTGTAATTGTCCCGATTTTTGTTCCTGAAAACTTTTTCAGGACCACAACGAACAAAATGAACGTATATCTATTGTTCAAATCGTGATTTATGGCCCTGAGTTCACACAAAAATCCCATATACGAACATTTCAGAAAAATAAATTTGCCAAATCAGTACAGCCGTTCTCGAGGTTTGCGCTTAGCAACATAATTTTACATTCATTTTTATTATTTAGAATATTTCTCAAGTTGATTGATATAGAGATGGAAACCGAATAAGTGCTATCCACATCCATGTCTGCTTTTGTTCAATAGAGTGTACTTTTGTATTTCCAGTAGAAATATTAGGTAGTGTAAGGGAGATTTAAAACCCACACCTTTTGAGATTATGTTTGTGTTTTCCAATGAAAAATATACCCCAATACATAAATATATATATATATATATATATATATATATATATATATATATATATATATATATATATATATATATATATATATATATAAACTTGAATGATGATAATTTCAGATAATAAAGATATTATAAACCTACCATTCCGACTGGCCGTGCCATCTGGTTTTTCATGATAATCTTGTTTTTTACCATAAAAAAAAATCGAATTTTCAGGGAAAGACATGAAATCCGTGCACACTGCCAACTATTTCACTGAAAGACTTCGGAGAAAGTTAGTTCTTAGTTGGACCATATGAAAGAATGAATATGTCACATTTGTCTATAACCCGTCAGCTGCGATCGTTCCTTTCGACTTCCGCGGTGGTATGACAATTTTCTCGTGAACTATTGGTGAAATTCAACTGAATGAATCACTTTGGACTTGGGAGTCAGTCATTTTCTATTATGCATATTGTCTATATAGTTGATATTAAGTGAATTTGAGATTTGCTGAGAAAATCTAATGAGATTTGGATTAAAAAGAAAAACACAAAATATTTTATTTTGCAATTTATATTTATATATAATAGAGGAGGGACAAATAAGTGAACCACATAGGATAACCTACATAGGTACTACAATTGGAACCCAATTATCAACAACAGGAGTGGCTCAAATGGACAACGCTTTGCCACAGGGTAACCGTCCTTTAGGAGGACCAAAATTCAAGTCTGCGTTGGTATGTGGATTTTTGTTGACAATTTGCAATTGTTCGATTTATTTGAATATTTTCTGAATATATGAATTGGAAGAGTGCATATTTCACGAATAAAAAGTAGAACAAAAATAATAATTCATATTCGAACTTTGCCATTTATTCATTTCTCATTTATCGATGGCATATTTGATCGACTATCTTTCCCGATTGATAAATGTCATACAATGAGCATTTTTTTAGGTAGTCGTGAAAAATTTCATATTAATCAGTTGTGGAGAATGCAGAGTTATTTTCAATTATGAAAGCGCTGCTCGATATGTACAGGAAAAGAAAATAACCATAAAAAGTATTTCTGAGAACATTTTGTGAAATTGCTGAAAATTCTGATTTTCCGATCTTTTCAAGTTGAGCCGCAATCGAAATGCGATATAATTGAAAGTGGATGAATAATCAACTTCTCTTCTTTGAACGGCTATCTGTAGTATCAAATCGTTCCATGGTTCTTCACAACTCGAATACATGAAAAATCAGCTCTGAGCTATTAGACCAATTAATAGAGATTTTTTCGTGACATAAATACTACCAGGAAACCGACTGTACCATCATACGAAAGATGGTCCGTAGTTATATCCTGTTATGTTTCCTACTCACCACTGTCATTGCTTAATTTGTTATGAACATTTAAATTCAAGAAATCTGTTCTTTCGTTTTTTGCTTGTAACATGAAAACTAATGGAGCAATCTAGATATTCTACAGATTGTAGAAAATCAAAATGCAAAGAAAATGAGCCCTAGCACGACTCGATAGGATTATCACTGACAGAAAAAACCTAGAAAAACCGGTAAAATTCTGCGTTTTTTCAAAAATTCTCAACATCACCGTTTTTCGAATTTCAAAGTGATTGATATGTTCTTCCTATGTGGAAAACTCAGGCACTATTGGATTATTGGTTTTGGCATAATTGCAATCTGAATTTTTCAATGCACTTTATTGCAGCAGACCTGGATGCGTCATAGGTGGTCCGATTCCAATTTTCTAAAAATATTTCGAGAGTAGAAGTATAGTACTACAAAACGTATATTCTCATTTTGGCATGAAATGCTGCGGAATAGGTGAGAAATACTTGCAAACATGACCGAAAACGGACGAGTGCATGAAAACGGCTGAGGAGTGGGGTAGAGCAGCAGATTCATAATGGGTGCAGCCATGGACGTATAATTTATACGTCCATGGGTGCAGCGCGTTTGTATGACTATACATACGCTTCCCCGCTCCCCCTGCTCTACCCCAACTACTACTCGCTCACCAATTTTCGGTCATGTTTGTAAGTATTTTTCACCTATTTTACAGTATTTCAACGCCAAATGAGAATATATATGTCGTAATACTATACTTCTACTTTTGAAATCTTTTTGAAAAATTGGAATCGGACCACCTGTGACGCATCCAGGTCTGCTGCAATAAAGTGCATAAAAAAATTCAGATTGTAATTATGCCAAAACAGATGATCCGACAGCGCTCGAGTTTTTCACACATAAAGTACATATTAATCATTACTATGGGGTGGGAAGTCTGCACTTAAAAAGTAGCAAAATTATGAATTAAAAAAAAAAACGCTGATTTTTTTCGGTTTTTCCGGTTTTTCTCCGTTACTAATAATCCGATCGAGTCGCGCTAGCTAGTTTTTCACATTTGAATTCTCCACTATTCACGCATTGAAAGTATCGATATTGCTTTATCAGTGTTCAAGTTACAAGCCAAAAACAAAAATAAAAATAGAATAAATGATTTTTTCTAATTTTGACATTTAAAGTGACACTTTTTAAAACTCGTTGACGTCATCAAATGTTTTACTTTTCATCACCAGTTGCGAAGAGTAAATTGTTTTGCAACTGGTGATGAAATAGTAGTTTATGTAAGTACACAAAATGAGGCTTTTGCGGACGAATCGTAATGTAATGGACGTGGCGCTAGCCGAGTCCGTAATGTGAAGATGAGTCCGCGAAAGGCATTTGCGTATGTGTTGCATACAATATTTTTTGTATAAGCTTTCCCAAGAATGCTTTATGTAGGAACTATGATTTTGTGCTGCTATCAATACGCAAATATATTTGTAGGCAGTACCGGCATCGGCAGAAGGCCGTGTGAAATATCGAATCAGTTTTTTTATTACTGACGTGTCAAATATGTCAACTAGTCCATTTGCGTTTGTTGTTATGTTCTCTAATGGACCAAATTAGTGAGGTTGAAATCACTTTCTTGGTGGTAGATCCATATTGAAATTTTTTAACATGGGAGACTTATGGAGGTTCAACTTTGAGATGAAACCACGCTATGTTAAAGTGAATGTTAGTATGGATATATCAAATATTGAGTGCTTTCATCATCAGTGTTTTCATGTTTATTCCACATGAAGAATCTACTTCTATATATCCTTAAATTAAAATTGAAACCAGTGTTGTTCGAAATATGTCTGTATGTCGTAGATGATTTCTGTTGTGAGTTGATTGGTTTCGTGCACATTTGACAGATGGTCGACATTGGAGATAAAACATCCTCTCATCTCCGCTTTATTCGTTTATTCGAAATTTTCACTGTTTTTATTGTGTTTAGAGTGAAATATTTTGACAATGAACCTGACAAAATATTATTCCAGTTGGGAGGATGTTTACCAAAAACGGTATAAAGAGAAAAAAAAACTTTCATTTCATAACAGCACAATATGAAGGCATGATCATCTACGAATTAAACAATAACATATGTATTTTAACTACTGAATTCTTTCTGATATAGGTAAAAATGTTTAACTCTCCAACAAAAACAAATGGGAAAAGTGGGATTGTTTTACCTCCAATGTGGACTATCTGTCAAATGTGCATGAAACCATCACATGTTCGATCAAGGTTATGATATAATTTGTGACTGTGAACTGTTTCGTTGATACCAATAAATAATGGGTTCGAGAATTACGAAGCTATCTGTTATAAATGAATACGTTCAGGATGATATGAAATGCATTCAACAAGGTGAAAACAGTCTTCCATCTGAACATTTAGAAATGTGTAATTTAGATCCCGGATTACAAATGATCAAGGTCCATTTTCTTTCAAACCATCTTTGACGTGACAACTACACATACGACTATTTTTATTGGGTTTTTTATCAGTTCGGCTGAAAATTAACGTTCAAAACAGTAATATTCATAATTCATCTCCTCAATGAATTTGTTACATACCATGCCAAGTATTTCATCCACATTTTCAAATGTTTTTTTTTGTTGGCATTGAATAGAATTTGCAATCACTTGAGTGTCTGTGATTGCAGCCAGGCGCAAAACAATGCATCATTTCAAGTTTCCTTCTCCATCAGAGCACACTGCATCATTATGTATGTATGTTTGTCTGCTTTATGTTTATAACATTGAATTTCCCGCCAAACTTCGCTTCGACCAATCAATAACGAAACGAAGCTGAGACAAACTTTCAACGAATTTACCCACCAATTTTATATTCATCAATGATTTTGGAAATATACAATTTTATTGTAAAATTTTGATTATGGCTTGTTGAGAAACGTTCATTGAATCTATTTCAACAGAAATAAATCCTAAGAAATTTGCCGAAGCATCTCAAAACAGGCGAGAGATTCGCGTAATTTTAGATCCATAAGAAATGCATGGGGAATTCAGTGGTCAGATCCACGGATGGATCGTAATTCAAAATTCCCGCCTAACCTCACAAATATTATCTATAGATGTTGAGAAGGTTCTATAAAATATATGGGTGGTATCTCTGACCGATTTTTCACGGGACACAAATTATTATCAACAAAATGCAGCTGATATCCATTTGGATGGCATATTCTTCTGGATACAAGCAAGCTGGAGAAATTGTGTTTCCAGTAATTTATTCCAGGATCCAACTATACTAACGTATTATGGGGATATAGGTAGTTGGATATGATGAACTTGTAAGTTAATATGAAAACCATTCAGAAATATACTCCAAATTTGAAACAAATTGCAAATTTATTCAGAATATATCAGAATCCTGTTTTCCCCTAGTTTGACATTCGAATCGTGAATGCTAGATGTCGCCCACTTCTTGGTAATCCTGAATAGTAAGTGGCATTTGGAAAGAATTTAATAGTAATTGTTATCATCCAATAAATATATGCAGATTTACAATTTTATTCTGAAAAAATCAAAATTTCTAGCTTTTCTGCGGCAAAATGTTATCGGTTCATAGTTTTTATAGTACCCATAATCTCCCGTTAATGTTCAGTTCTGTTTTATGAATGAATGAATGAATTTCGTGTTGCCATGACGACACTTTACGGAAAAGTCCGTAAAAGTAGCATTTTACGGATTTTTTTTTAATCCTAAAGTAGCAGTTTTGGGGAGCGTATACAGAAAAATAAATTTCATCACCAGTTGCAAAAAATACAGAAATAAAATTTGTTATAATTTTGAGGCTGAACTACTTGAAGTACTTCTTCATTGTTATTACATTCTCTGTACATATTATGAAGATTAAATTGTATTCGAATTCAATACCTAATATGTATGGTAAAAACTTGTAAATATTAATAACATAATTTGAACAATTGGTGATAGTGACCCCAGCTGACAACGTTGTTTTCTATGTAGCATTAATTCCCGTTTTCTCCATGAAAGTCTCTCCAAGGATGAGAACACGCTTTCAACGCACTAAAAAGTTAAAAATAATTTCAATATTCAATGACTATGCAAAAATGGGTATTAATGTGAAGTTATCCACGGTTTTCCGTCCACGCTTTGTGACGTGTAGAGAGTCGCAGTTGGGATGGAGGAAATTTTACGCGCAGCGTTGCCAAGTTTCCTGGATATCATAGCCGCGAGTTTGATGCTTTTTTGTGCATATTTTTCCCAATAATGAATGATTGTTGATAATTTTCGACCATGATTCATAGATTGATTCTTAGAAGTCAATTCGGATATATCTTTCGTGGTTATGAGTTATGGTTATGAGTGAAAACATTGAATCTAATAACATCATTTTTGGCATATTTTCGCTTATATCTCGGTTAATACTGGACGAACGTTAACAATTTTTTCACCCAAACGATCTGAGTAACCCATAGAACATACCCATGGCCTCAAATTAATTTGGGGCACCGTCCGGAAGACAGGAGAAATTAAAA